>JBAJNP010002151.1:0-51258 GCA_036877545.1 Yasuhikotakia modesta
AGAATGTTTCCCTAATGTTAGTATTATATTGAAAGTTCTTAGGAATGTTCAGAAGATCCAGTTTTTTAGGCATTGTATAAACGTTGTTGCTTGATTGTAACTATATTTTAAATTCTGTAATGTTTTTAAATAATTTCACTAACAGCTTAAGAATAGCATTTTTTTGATATATATGACATTTAGCAATACAAATAATTTGCAGTAATGTTAGCAATACAAACATTACTGCAAGAACATTTTCTGATAATGTTGAGGAAACGCTAGCTGACATACTGAGACCGTCGCTGTCACCTGGTTTGAGAGAGAATGTGGCTGCCACTAAAAACATCCAGGATTTATGATTGCTGTAGATTGGTACCACTTCAGGAGTCAATAAGGTATAAGCAATAAAGTAAATGTGCGTGTATGTGCGCAGGCAGGTAGCAGCGTTGCAAAGCTATGACTGCAGTAGTTGGTAGAAGGTGTGGAGAGAACATTCAAAGTGGCAGGAAGTTAATGAAACAATGACCTTCAGGTCAAGAGAGCTGGTTGCTGGTCTGATTTATGATTTGGTTGTGGTATCACTTAACCCACAAGGATCAGCAAACCCCATGAGATCCATCTTGAACCACAGTCATGTGTAATACAGAAATCCTTTAAAGGTTACCTTGGAAACCTATCAACATGAGAAACGCAGAAACATTAGTCATTGGATTTGAAATGACAATAAATATGTAAGCTATTTAATTCTTTGGTGCGACCATTGGCATTTTCCTCCTGCCAGCATGTCAACAAGTGTTCGATGCACATGCCTGATTGCATTAACATTTCAGCAGTAACATTTAAATATGCACAGTCTCCGATAATAATTGCTCAGTATCAAGCAGTTGTGGATAAATAGAACAATTAGGCTGCAACCTATAGAATACTGTATGTGAGTGATTTACAATAATGGATATGCATCTACCAGGGAATTAAAGTCAAAGCAGGTTGTTGCTTGCAACTCACTGTACTTCCATAATCCGATTAATATTATTAAAATATTAATATGAAGGAAATGTGGATGAAACTAAGCCAACTCAGATATACGTGTGCTGATGGCTAAATAGGTTTTTGGGTTTTTGATAATATTGATAACTATTACAGAACCTTAGCCAACGTTTTGAGAACATTCCCTGTTAGCTGGATTCATACAACACAACAAACATACAACCACTATTCTTACAATGCTACACTTCCACACATGCCTTACACATGCGCGCACACACACACACACACACACACACACACACACACAATTTACTAGTGAAATTGTCACACCCCACATAAATCCTGCAGATATTATTCACAGTTATAAAACACAGTGAGGGGACAATATGGAAGCTGTAAATCCCCCCACACTGAAACCGTGACCTCTGTAAACAACGCCCTCTGTTTCCTAAGCAAGCATAATCTGGCTAAGAAGATGAGGTATTATATAGCATTTCTTGCCTCATCTGCCAGAACTGTGTGTGTGTGTGTGTGTGTATGCACAGAATACCTCTACGCCCCATTCACAGGCTCCCCCTGTGCTTGTGTGGAGTCTTGGTGTGTAAACCCTGGCTTAGACTATAATCTTTTGAAGCTTACAGTATTTACCCATAACAACCTAGAGGAGATTTATATTTCCACAGCCAGGAGAACTGTGAATTGTGCAGGGAAGCAGTGTCGTTAGAATACACACACACATACGTAAATATAACACTCTGTCAACATAATGTCAAGGCGCAGCGGAATGCTAACCTATGCACGTCTCCAGGTTTTCCGGATAAAAAAATCGTACATGCATTAGCATTGCATCATGCTGTTTTTATAGCAAAATGACTAGCCGGCTAATTGGTAGACAACAGATGATTATTGTGCACCCAAAAGAAAAATAAGTGGATAATTTGCTTTTCGATTCAGGTTACTCATAATGAGTGCATGAGAGCTCTGTGTTTTGGCATGTTTCAAAATGCCATACAAATGATTCAATAGTGAAATAGCTGCTACAATTTTCCCATTTCGCACAGGCCTCATTTTCTTTGCGCTGCTACCAGGTGACTTTTAAATAAGCAGCTAATTAATAACTTCCAAGATGCTAAATTGGTAGATCAAACTAATGAACAATCTCAATTATTCAGCCAATCCCCAGATAGAGGCAGGACCACACACCCACTGCTCTGCCAGACTCAAGCTCCAGTGCTTTATCAGTACTGCCTGATGGAAAGCTAACACAAGTCTAAGCATGCATCTGTATATACACACACACACGCACACACTCACACACACACGCACGCTCACACACACGCGCACACACACGCGCACACACACGCGCACACACACACACATGCATGTACTAGCACACCTGCACATATTCATATATGTTCCTGAATAGGAATATTCCATAGACTTACTGTTGCACATAGCTAGTAATAAACAATATAACTGTAACAGAAACATTTAGTCATTTTACAATAAAAATCAAATTTTTAAAGCATATTTTCAAATGAGGACATCCCCAAAAGAAGGTTTTGACATTAAGTACTATGATTTGAGGGGAAATGAAGTGTGAAGTTGGAGACAAAAGAAAAAGATAGAAAATAAACAGCCTCTCTGAGAGTTCACCAGTCAGTTTGCTAGAGAGGGAGTGTGTGGGTGTTCTGTCCTAAACAGTCATTAAGAACAATATTTACTTCTGACTTCATTAGAATTTAAAAGCTGTGCCAAGCTCTGTTAGAGTGTATCTTTGGCAAACATTCCCAGTTTGAATTGCGTGGCATTTTTGTTCTGCCTAGTATCAGACAGTTTTACCAAACACAATCTTTGCAATAAAACAAAATCACATAAGTCTCTAATGACAACGTTTACAAATTGTCTCAAAGCGGTTTAAGGGGTTTTGACCCCATTTAATAAAGCTTTAAACTCCCCTAAACTGCTTGAAAGAAACACTCTTGTTAATAATAACACAAACAACACAACCCAAATGCAAAAGGTACCTTCCTCCACTGAGACTACCAAATTTCTTTCTTACCTAACTCTTATTTATAGCCTGTGGCACCTTTTCACACTATAAATAAACTTTTTGTGCCATAGAACGGTTCTGTGGATGTTTAAGAACCTTATGTTGCATTTTCAAAAGGAAGTTCATGAACTGAGTTTGCTACAATAAAACCATATGCAGCGGAACCGAGTACAAGCTCAGCTCATTGTATTTCGCTATCTCACCGCGCCGCCTTATTGGGTTTAACAGAGTGAGTCCTCATCAGAAGAGAATAGACGCCCTCCCCTGTCATTGATCAAACTGTTAAATCAGCAGGAGAACCGCTGGAGAGTTCACAGGTTGGCATTCTTATTTCCTGGAGTGAAGCTGAGGACACGTTTTATTCCCCTTACCGATCGATACCGTCCGTCTTTCACTGTGCCTGGCGATTGTTCAGAGTGAAACCCTGACGGGGCAGTTGTTCACGCGCTGACGTTTTGTTTAAATAAACGTGTTTCAACAGCTGCCATAAACACTGATCACATTCAGCTTTTCATGCAGTAAGGGAACACTGTGGTACAATGTTTTTATTACGGTAACCACGCATTATAGAAGTCACAGCTGAATCTCTAATGCGATTGTGAGGAGAGGTAATTAGAACATCAGATTGCATTCTGAGACTGGATTTTTTTCTTCACCACAGAGAGATTTCATTTTTAGATTCGCTGGCGCACAATGCAACACGCTGTTGAGATTATGCGCACAGATATTTGCATTTCCAACAATCCGTTTTGTTGATGCAGAGCTTGAACAACAAACAAATAAACACACTTCAGATACAAAACAGGCAGCCTAAAAAGCTCCTCATCTTTAAAAAATAATCCTGAATCCTTTGTTGGAAAAGTTGACAGGGAGTGTAAAGATTCATCTTTGTAGAATGTGGGAAAAAATGTCGGCTAATCAGAATCCTTTTGCTACCACATTGCTGTGCTAATGTCAGACTCTGTTGTGGATTGATGTGTGGAATTTAAAATGGACTTGATTAATTGAGTGTTTGTGCAAGAAGTTTTAAGCCACTCTGGAAGAGTGCCGCGGTTGGCTCTGGTAAACAGAAGTCTTTCTCTGAGAGTATATGTTTGTCTCTAGAGCATTAGATTGAAAGGGTACTGCCTCACTTATTTAACTCTGGACTGCTGCTGGGTTACTGGGAATTTACTGTGAATCTTTGCAGAGAAGAACTAAACAGTCAAATGTTCTCAAGGTGAAAAAGACAATCATGTCATTATGTTCACCATTAAAATGGTCGAAAAATATTTTAAAGGCCCATAACAGTAATTGTTCACTTCAAAATGATCTCACCCTCATGTCCTTCAGAAATGTTTATTTTTGGAGGAATTATTTTTTTAAAGAGCAGGTCGTAGAGCTTGAGTGAAAGAATGACAATAAGTGTGTTATAAAAAAAATCTCTTCTCATCATCATTTATGGATGAATACTTTGCTTTAGAAGTCCATTGAACTTTCTCTGACGGTACGAGCAAAGCAAACATCTGTCATAGTAACCGTGTAGTGGATCACAACAGATACATTGAAACAGATATCTTAAGAGTACTGAAAAGTGCTATGCAAAAACCATGACAAGCTCTGTGTAAACTGAGCATGAGTCAGATCTCTCGTCTGGTATGTCTGGTGTTTAACAGCCTTTATAGTCTGTTCATGAAATGTAAATGAACAATCAGCTCCTGCTCTGTTCAATCAGAAAATCACACATTCTTTACCTCAGTCGATGGTCAGCTTCACACTGAGCCATTGGCCTCTGACTGAGGGCGCCTACGCACTCGTTTACACCAACTTGACGTATCCATCTATCCTGTTGTTAGACAGGAGGGGTCCGGTCACGCTTTCTGAAAGCATATTGCCTGCGTTCTCATTTGATTCAAAGTGAAACCAAAATCCAAATCGGTCCATGCCCCAGAGCTTTCTCCATTTTCAAGACGCCCTAAGCCTTTTCTTTTTGTTTGGTAAATTCGTCTGCCAAGAACGCCAAAATATTGAGGCCAAATGAACTAATTCAGAGCTGAATATCCCTACCATTAGACCTCTGCTTGGTTTTAATGCCCTGCATCTTTTGTTAGAGAACATGGATTATGCCATTCAAGGTTATCTGTGAAACAGTAAAAGAGCTCTTTCCTATTCAGTCCTTTCTGATTTGACTTACAATAATCTACCGCAGCACTGGTGAATTAGACCATCTAGCTTTCCATTGTTTTACATAGTAGGACAAAACCGTTTTTTTCTAAGAATTAAGTGCATTTCTGCCCTTGCTCTTTGTCCACTTAGTCCTAATCAAAATACTTCATCTTACCCAAGCGAACAGCCAGTCAATGCATATGAATGGAGTTCTAAGAACACTGTGAGTAAACGTGAGGCTAAATGTTCCCGATAAGATCACTTGAAAGAACAAATGAATTAACAGAGATCTTTAATTTGCGTGTGTCGTGCTGGGGAGGGTCTCAATGTTATTCAAGCATTTAATTTCTAAAAAATTCTTAAAACATTACACTAGCAATGTTTAAAAAACATTACCATACAACTTTTTTATAAATATGATTTATATATAAATAAAACATTTAAAAAGTGTTGTACTAAACTTACTCCAAAAAATGTGATAACGTTAAAAGTATGTTTAGGGAATGTTAGCCAACATTCTGAAAAGGTTTCCTGTTAGCTGAGGAAACATTTACTAGCGAAACATGTCCAGCTCAATTAAGTGAAATATCATAGGAAATAAAAAGCTACCCTGAGACAACACAGACACTCACAGACAACATTCAAAAACAACAAAAAGCTCTGCTGTGAGTTACTGCAAAATGTAACACTATAGTTGTTCAGGGCGGCCTTTTGTAGATGTCACCGGTTAAAACAAACAACCTAATTATACTTCACCAAACCAACTGTGAAAATAAATAAAGTGCTTGACTAGGAACAACAGAACAGGGCTCATATTTTGAATCCATCCAAAACGCAATTACACGCTACACTCACCCATCTCTGAACAGAATGTCAGCTTATGTTTTCTTTTCCAACAATTTGATGAAGCTCAATAAATGGTGTAATGGACCATGACCAGGTGCTGCTGTCATTAAATAACATCAGAGCTCTTTAATACAACCTCCCGTGACCCGCCTCATAAATTAGCAGTGCAATACATTGTCACATCCAGACGTAAACACACACAAAAATAGGTTTTCATTTCAAAACCTGTCTTATGTCTATTTTTCCAAGCAGAACTTGTTCCTGCATTAACATCCTGGAGTAACACTCTTATCAACCAATCAAATTCCAAATCTCAAAATCAGAAGGCAATGATTGGTTAATAGCAATTTTAGATATTAGACACCTTAATGTTAAACCTACAAGAAGATGTTAGTCTAGCAGTACACTTTATTTATTATGCCAAACTTGAACTCAAATCTCAAACTTCAACTTCGAGTTTAAATCATGCATGACAGACAGTGTTCAACATACATTTACATTTTCATTTCATTTGTTTAGAAAAGAGCAGCTTTGACATTTTGATAATAACACCTTTTGTGTTCCCTTAGAATAAAGTCAGACATGTAAATGGGTGATTTCTGACACATTGAGTTACTTTTACCTGCAGCAGTTGTGCAATACATTTGTCAGTATTTCTGTGAAACCGCTTGGCTTAGAAATGTACTTCTGTTTAACATTCTGCAGACTCATGACTCTCACAGGGTGCGTCTCAATCAGCTCTCTAGCTTACTAGGTAGTGAATCAGTACATCATGTACAAGGCATCAGGGCACTGGTAAGAACCATAGCCTTACTATATTTTGGGAAACTGATGACAAATTTTCCAGTAACCAAGTGTGTTGTGAACCATCATTTACCAACTGTGTTTATTATCAACAGCATGACAGATACTTTTCTGAGATTATTTTTAACTGCTGCTTAAAGTTCATTATAATAAAAACAAAACAATACCAAACTAGATTAAGTTTCTGACATGTCTATTGCGTGTCTGTGCTTATGTTTATATAATATAATGAGCTTTGGTGAGTCGATTTTCATATTGTTATGTTGCTATTGTGTGTAATAAAAGTTTGTCTTTTTGAAACTTCTATTACATTTCGATGACGATGAGTTGACTCATCCGATTGCAAGTTGAGAGGCTACAGAAAATGTGACGTGATTTCTGATAAGGAAACAGTGAGAATCGATGCTCACTGATGTTTGCATTGCATTGTGGGAAGTCTTAAGGGAAACGAATGTTTTAGTGCCCTGGAAGAATTTCAGCATTGAGACAGCCTCTGAAATGACCGGTTTCCTGATCATTGCTCTGACTACTAAACTAGGAAAGTGATTGAGATGCAATCTCAGTTTAATTCTTTCTCTAGCTTCCCGTGAGAATAACAGCCCACAACTAGTCATTCAATATATCTGCAATTGTAGAAACTTTTGGGTGATGTTGTCCCCGAGCAACAACTTTCCAAATACGAATGTGGTAAAAAAGATAATCCACTATTTAGAAAGAGAAGAGAAGTTCTTTTCTCACAGCCTTTTTAGACAGCGCTGATCCGAAGTTCAGTGCACAGGTCTTCTGTTCTGGAAAGTTTGATTTAGATCAAAAGAACGACTTTCACACATTTCTCTCTCCAGCTGTGGACTGCAGACACATTTATCGATGAACTCGGCTTTGGCTGACATCAAGAGCAGGAATCATGGGTAACTACAGCTGAAGCAGCGCATGGAAGATGAGTCAATCGTATTCTGTGAACACCATAAACAAATACTGCCCTTAATCTGCTGTCTTATTTGGAGAAGGCAAAACAAACATTTCTTTGTGAACTTGTGGGGCTAAAAGCTTTCAAGGTGTCTATGAGGGAAAAACAGCTATAGACATAAAGAGTTTGCATGCTTATGTCACACACTTTCTCTGAAGGAGGAAGTGACAGAAAAACAGGTAGTATGTAGGGCCATTTTTACTCTAAGGAGCGCTAAATTAAAAAAAAAAATTAACATGGCCCTGAATGCAGTAATATAAAGACTGTAAATTGCATGTGTATATCTGTTATCTGCACATACTGTAGCTTGTGTATGGCCTCAAAGTTAACACACATGGACTACAACAAACAAACTTGTAAAATGAAAGAAAGGCACTAAATTTATTTTAATATTTGTTAAAAACTAAAAATTATTTTTGTCAATTCATGAAATTAAGCATTTTCATTTTTTAGTTTAACACAGATTTCAAACAGTTTCTCAAACATGTGTTAATATTTTATGCTTGAAAGAAATGGCTGATTAAATTACTACAAAAACCTGTGACACAAAGAGAGACATGTGGAGAGATTAAAGACCATAAAAGAAAAAAAAACAGCAGGATATCGGTCACATTTCTCACTGGTGTCTCCTCTTATCTCATCATTAAAGGCGACAGAAGAACGTCTCATGTTGAGTGCCTGACACATCAGAAGCCATTCTCAACAAACACCATAATGAGTGCAGTAACAGATTTCACTGGTTTGGATTTCCTCAGGCCATGCGTAACTAATAGCTGTTTCATGTGTGTGCTCATTTTGTTAGTGTTCCCATCTTCCCCTCTGCTAAAATTAAAGCTATATTAAAGCTGAAGTGTATAACCTTTTCAAAAATACTTTCTTCCAATCCAATGTAATGAGTAGAAAGCTATAAGTACTCCATTTGTAGGAGCCATTTTTGGGTAAATGGCTCCTACAAATGGAGTACTTATAGTTTTCTAGCTCATGTGAAGCTTTTAAAACATTGCTCTGATTATGTTTAACCCCCAAACCACCATGACACAGCAAATTTGGCTTAACAAATGGTAAGAGGCGGGGGCGGTTATTCTTGAATAACATCCATGATTGACTCTATAATCTCAGTTAGCAGTGAGCTCTAATTTGGATTTTCTCAAATTTCATGTATCCAATAGGCCCTTAAGATAATTCTATTTTTTGGTCTGATTAAGACTTTCATTCAAGCCCTACAGAGCTTGAAAATCATATACTGTGTCCAATCTCAGGCTTTTATTAGACAAGAAAACAGCCCTATAATTTAGCCTTAGAGGCGCTGAATTACTCGGAAAGACACAAAATTCTTTCAAAGCTAATTTTTTTGCCATTTTATATAGTTTAAGATAAGACAGTTTAGTGAGAGCAACAGGAAGGCAATAAACTGTAATAAAGCCAGTTTTCAATAAATAAAATAATAAACATCTTTAAATCAAGCTAAAATATAGGATAGTGAAACTTTTCAGAGAATATAACCTCGAAATCTGTTATAAAGACTGAATCTGCTTCACTGTAGCTCAACTAGTAGATGGTGCTGGCAAAACAAGGTCATAGGTTTGATCCACAAGCAATGCACGTAATATAACTTGTATTGTAATTCACTTTGTACAGCATCATCTGCCAACACACCAAATTATGCCAAATGCATAAATGTACATTAGGTTTATTATTGTTACCCAATTAGCAAACTGTGTTAGCATTAATCTCACAAATGAAGAAATAGAAAATCAAATAAGAAATATCTTATTTAAAAAGCAAACTTAGTTTAAAATATTTAGTTTAAAATAATAGTTTAAAATTGAAAGAACAATTCAGTAGGTTATGTTTGATATTAAATTTTGCTTCAAGGAAATTTTATTTTTTTTAATTGATTAACAAAATGGTACATCACATTGTCAGAGGCGACTGGATCACTGCGCTGGCTTGACTTGAACCTGCGACCCTGTGGAATACCACAGCCCAATATGTTCATGACCATCTGCATACTGTATCCACTGTGCCACAGCTCTGACTGAAACTCTGAACACAGCTTGTCCTGCATTAACATCCAGGACTTGCAAAAGCAATCAAGCAGCCATCCGTAAAACCACGGATTTCCCATTCAAAGTTCAAAACGTTCCTTAAGCGGATGCTGTAAAAAAGCCAAAATCAGGAAACGTCACAGAATTCAAGACAATGGAAACTCAAGCCCTGTGTCGATCCTCTTCCCTGGAGCAGATCTGACTGGATTGTGATAAAGGCCAGACGGAGATTTGTGGTTTGCTCATAATTGATTGGTGGTCTGATTGAATGCAGAGGAAGAGACTTGAGTGTGCAGTCATCCATTATAAGTGACCTTGATGAGTAGTGTGTTCAATCACAACTTCCTCTTTCTCGAGTATTTAACCAGAAGCATCAGGGCCCATTCAAACAGTGGGACCAGGTTCCCATTTTTCTTTTTCAGCCTAATGGATTTTAATATAAGGACAGTATAGTGAATGTATATACAATTAAATATATATGCCCATAGTGGATGACATATAGACATTCAAATGACAAAAATACTGCTTATCTAGTGTGAATACATTAAAGCTTCGGGTTGCACTGAGAAAACTGCGATAAACAAAAGCACAGTTTTTTTTGCTGCTTTGCCAAATCTCATTTGCTTAAAGGGGTTACATGTTTTTGTCTTTGTAGGTTGTTGAATTTTCAACACTTTTTGTCAGCAGTCCACAACAGAAAGCTTAATTGTCACTTTGTATGACTGCTAACACATATGAATGTAGTTATTTTCATTTTAAAATGACTGTATAAGATAAACCTGTGGAGAGACAGTACAGCAACACAGAAAGCTGTAATTATATCATTTCACTGCTTCACATTCCGGGAGTGATTTGACACCTCAGACTGTGTGCTTATATATTAATCATTACATCTAGTCAGGCAGTAAGGCCCCTGAACTTTGATTAATTGAGAAATTAATCTTTTACGGGGGAACACGACCACGAGTGAAATCTCATGGAGAATGAAGAATGCCCCTCGCTCATTAGTAAAAACGGTGTAAAAGTGCCATTTGGTGGCTGCTGGAGGGTTTGGGCTGTTAGTGACAGGCTGTCACCTTTTCTGGGATGCTAACAACCGACAACTTAAAATATGCTTTTTATCTTTATTATAATATTAAAAGGTTAGAACAGGAAGTGCTGATTTGAAGTACCAAAGGCGAGCAATTATTTTGATACTGGATGTTTTGGATATTAGTGATATGGTGAATATTTTGTCAGTGTCACATCAGTTTAAAATCACACACTTTAATGGGATTGCTAATGAATAACAGTTAGGGTTAATGGATAGGGTTCTTACAGTGCAGATATAGGCATAAACATGTACTCCTATTACTGTTTGGTTAATTCTTAATTTTTATACATGTGGACTAAAAAGATCAGTGAAGAAATTGTGATTTGTGAAGAAAAAACAGTGAAGAAAAAAGAAATTAGGTAAGTTTTCTCTTTGCTGCTTTATCTTAACAGTAATTACAAAACATCAAGGCTCAACTTGTAATAGAAACTTTACCAATTTCAAATAAAGAGTGTATTTTTGAAGAATTTAGTTTTGTTAACATGAAGGTTTGTTTAATTAATATTTTATGAAGTTATAATTTACAACATGAATGACTTTTAAATAATGGTTTGGAAGAACAAACGCAATTCTTTGAATATTTATGACTAACTAGGCATAACAAAATACATATTTTAAATGCTCTACGGTCAGCCTGAGTTCAATCCAACAGTTTCTTAAAGTATATTTCTATAAATTACACCATGCAGAAAATCTATATTTATTCTTCTAGTTCAATAAGGTTAATTAAAATCAGCTAATGCAACACAATTCCTGAGCATTCTGTCACAACATCAATTCTATGCATTCAATTACTGCATCTGTATCACCAAATAAATCATTTTCATTGGCCATAACTGAACACACAGAAATCCAGATTCAGGCCGACACATAACCGAATCAGAGGAAATGTCACACAACTAATTATCTTCAGCTAAAAGGGCTTAACTAACATGTACAGCCAAATAGACTCTAACCAGTCAAATCCAATACATGCATTGACCTTGAACAGGCACAAGACACGGCCATATGGGGTTCGCACTGGGCATGCATGTATGTGATACAGTAGCCCAGCAGGGTTTGTTCTGTCACTACTGTTGCCTCATTACAGTGTAGCGATAGGGAGGATGCCACAGAGCGCGGCCTCCCCCTCTGGTTCATTTATATGCCAGCATGCTCTTTTAACTGGAGTCCAATCTGCTTCACATTGCAGCCAACTTGGGAGCACCTTGTTTATCAGCAGGGGAGCATATGTTGCCCCGACTCTCATACTGAGGTGCCACTGGAGTGTGTCTGGAGTGGGTGGTCTGTGTGTGTGTGTGTTGGCTGCGCACAGTGTTGGAAACTTACTTTGAATCTGCTTGCCAAGATTAAAGCTACATTACTGAAAGTATCTACAGACTCTACAGAAAGTATCTACAGTATCTAAAGACTAAAGGTTGGTAACAACAAGTAATAAACCACACAAAAATTCTAGATTTAGTTTTAAATAAAAGTTAATTTTGTCTCTAGCGTCAGAACAATTCCTGCTTGTAATGTAGCTTTAAGACTAGCCATGTTGGTTCTTATGGCAAAATGAAATGCAGTGAACATTGTAATAACTTTATGAATAAATGACAAATGAATGTATTGTAAAATGTAGCAATTGCCACACAAGAAGTCTTGATAATGGTAAATGAAATAAATCTAGTAAAACTACTAGTAAACAACTAATAAAAACTACAAAATGCTATATTTAACTATATATAAATTTTATTACCAACCAACCAAAATAAAGAAGATTCAATCCTATTCAAAACAGACTAAAAGAAATAATTCACTAACACAAATCAATGCCCCAAAGTAACCTGAGATATAGAGATTTTCTATAAAAGTGTTTCATTATTACCTTGCTCAGTGAAGCTGTGCTCCCTTTTCAGTGTGACTTAAAAACAGTACATTTTGTCACGCTACACCGCTACTTCCTGAAAAAAAAAGCTTGTCGAAAAAGCTATGCTATTTTGAAAACAGACCCTGCCATGCTACTGAAAAATACACTGAAAGTATAATATTAAGTAAAAGCAATACTCTGAGTAAGTAACTCTTCACCAGCTGTGTGTAAAAGTGTATAACAATAATAATATGTGGAGTATGTGTGTGAATGAATAGTGAGTCTGCATGATTCACTCTGGATGACTTTCCAAATGCTGGCTTTTGTCTGTTTAATGCACAACTGTTTACATTGTCCAATCATTGAACATTGATGACACAAAGGAGTTGTGCATGAATGGATGAAGGATGACACATGCGCACACACACACACACACACACACACAGCATTTCCAACACAACACAACTGCAAGTACCTCATCACAGGAAATACTACCTTGTGTAAAGTTTTATATTCTGTGCCAATGTCATAGTAAATCTGATGCATGGTGGGGATAATCCAAAATCGGTGTGACATTTACAGTGTGAATTATATGGTCTGCTTTTCATTCATTGATATTGCTGCTGTATTTAATCTAGAAATCTGTCTGACAGTTTACTGCATGCAAGCTGACATCCGGGCTCAGGATGTGCTTGTGCACACTGGCTCTGTTATGCCACCCAGACCTGGTAAATCAGTCTATTCATATCGGGCATAAGCCCATAAAAGAACAGTCGGTAACCAGAGTAACCAACACAATACAGCTGGTGTCACTTGGCAACCTGGGCAGCATTATGAATGACACTGAGCATTATAAATTCATATCATCAACACCAGCAAATAATAATTACACGGCAAATAATTGACACACACATATGAATGCAGGCAGATGTTATTGGATATCCTCTCCAATCCTGTCAGCTTTCTGGACTTTGAGAAACAGCCGGTTGGAACAACTCCTGGGAAGGCCCGGCTTCTGAAGTTAAGCACTTGCACCCCTTTCTTCATTAGACCGATATGATGTTATTAGCAGACCTTCTGTAAATACTGTCACGTTCCTGTGAGGATTCTGACTGCCAGCTCTGTCTCTTATTGCCCACAGTGTTTGTGAGCTCTGCACATTAACCAACATAACGAATGAGCAGAATAAATATTCTACATAAATGTAGAATAAAATGACACAAAAAAATGACATAAAATGACACAATTCTATTTGTTTTGACTTTATAAACTGACTTTTCAATGAATATTCATGGCAGCTCAAAGTAAAAGGTTCTTATACTGGAAATATATACTTATACAATAACTGTATTTAAAAGAAAAAGTTGAAAAAAGAAAAAAACAATGAAAATGATCTATAACTCTATAATTATCTATATTACTCTGAAGGCATACTAAGTGTATATGACTTTCATCTTTCAGTCAAAATTACCTAATTTGTGTCATACACATATAGAGTGCTCTGGAGGTGAATAATTTATGGACTAATTTTCATTTTTACATAGACTACTCCTTTAATACTTGTATATCTTAAGTTGTCACCTCACTACAAACAGAATTATATTCTGTTTATATTCTGCTTATATTTGTTTCTGTTATTGTATATGCATTGCTCTGTCAATTCATAATAAAAGTTCACCAGAAATCACCTCTAGATAATCCTCTAGATAAAGGTAGATAATCCTGGAAGACCTCCACATTTTTAAAAATCCAGTTAAAATCTCATCAACTGTTCTGGATTTTGCAATTTATCCACCCTCCATTGGAGCTGCTGACAGTATTAGGCAAAACCCTACCAACAGCTTAACAGAGAAGCTGTAACAAGGTGTTTTCTACCTAAATTATCCCTCTCCTCATCTCAGACTCTACCCAACGTTTCCATAGTACCAGCTCTGTACTTCCTGCCAATTTTGTCCCTTTTGCAGTTATCAATCCTAGTACATCTGTTCATGTATCATCTATACCCAGCCAGTAAAGCCCAGGATCTGGTCTCACATTCCTGATCTTTCTGACTGTGTGATAATTGCTGAAGAGAGTCAGACTGAGAGGTCATGGGGAGGTGAGACATGCCATGAAGAGAGAGAGAAAGAAGGGAAGGAGAGAACGAGAGAGGTGATAAACAAGGACATGGGCAGATTTAACAACAAGAACATCATGTGGAGCGAAAAGGAAGGATGGAGAGCAGAAGAAGGGGCGACAGAGAGCTGGTGGTCTCTAATGTAAGAACTAAAAAGACAGAGAATTTATGAGGGACTTTATTGTACATAGAGAAATGTATTAACCCTAATTTCAACTCTTGCCAATGGCAGGTAATGCAAATTAACAGACTATGTAATATAACTTAAATGATAATACAATACTTACTAGGCATATATTAACTTTCTGGCAATGAAACTTCATTATGCATAATTTGTACTAAATTGTATAATTTTATAAAGGAATTTGTCGCTACATATCCGTACATACTATTATTTTGTTAAATGCAAACAAATATTGTGCTTAGGGTATGTTTGCCACCCCAGGGTTAGAAAGAGATAAGAATTTATAATACATTCATTAACAGAATCTTTTAGGTCAGCAAAGGTATAAGTTAAGTAATGAAACAACTGCAATTTATTTGCATATTCATTTTCATTCTGTCAAAAATAAACTGTTTTTCCTTTGCAAATCTCATAAATTGTTATAATAGAATCGTATAATCCTAGAACCTTTTAACCTCATAATAGAACAGCATTATCTTATAATAAAAGTTCCAAAACATCCTCATGCACTTAAGTAAAACATTTTAATTTATGGTATTTTGGATAATATAATGTATTAAAGATGCCTTTAATTGCATTATATCCATATCTTTTTGAGCACTTTGTAAAAAGAAACATACCTCAGTCTGTCGGAGCCAAAATGACAAACACTTGCTCACAAATACACAGGGTCTATATTTGTACACACACACAATACAAATGCAAGACAGGCTGCCAGCCATATTATAGAAGGTCTATTTGTAAAGCTGAAGTTAAAGCACATAAAAGCAGCAACAGTTACGCATGCCTATGTATGTGTGTTTACATATGCAGTTGTAGATATCTATCTTTGTGTTTGTGTGTGTGTATGTAGTTGTTTGCTGGTGTCTGTGTGAGTAAAGCTTAAACAGCTGGAAGAGATCTGATTCTGTGGAGGTCATGCTATAAAAGTTTGAACGGCAAAATTTTTTTTCATAGGTAACATAGGTTTCTGAAGGTAACACACACATATATATGACATCAATATGATAGCCTCATGCAGTCTATATATAAGTGGTTGGGTTTCCAACTGCCACGCCTGCCACATTCTTCAACACGTTACAGCGTTTGACTGTATTTATGCTAGTATGCGCTTTAAAACCAAACAATACTTTGGACCCAAGTCATTATGTGGCAGAAGCAACAGACAGCTTCTGCATACATCATTAACCTTTTAAGCACTAGTCACCAACTCTAAAGCTAGAGTCCAATTACATCAATTTGTGCTATCCCATGAATATCTGTGAAGTGCACCCAGACCGACTGACAGCACACTGACTGGCCTTTGATGTCCACATTAACTAGCGTATTCAGAGTGACTTTGATATGCTCCATTAGTGTGAAACTCACACCACCTCAAAGAAGAAACACAGTATTGTTTGCACATTAATTTAAGCCGGTGCTGTTCAGATCAGAGGAACTGGTCTGTCAAACAACGCAACTCCACCCACTGCATGTGACATCATAACTAAAAGGGGACAAAAAACAAAGGATGTCTTTTTAAGGGTATTATTCCATCTCAGAGTTAACAAAACTTAATGACGTAGCTACATAACCTGTCAATATATAAAGCATAAAGCAATATATATTTATAGTTAGCTATCCAAATTTATAATTCTATTTATAAGCAGAAAGTTAACAGAAAAGAGTTGCATTAAAATGTTTCTGGAAGGATCAATAACAATATTCTTTTTAAATCATTTTTAATTTACTAATATTGGCGTTTTGTCTAAAATGCAGCCATTACAATAGCGGTGGTAATCAGTGAATGTGCAATTAAGTTAATAATAATGCAGATTAAAAGGGATCTCGGAAGAGATCGAACGCAGTCTCTCGTGTCGCTAATGAAATAGTAAAGCAAAATGATGGCTAATCATTTAAGTTAGAAACTTGCTCACCCAGTGCAATCAATAGACTCCTATGTTTGAAGACTAAATATATGATTCTGTGTGTGTGATTGGTTGGGTTAAATTTTTAAGCCAACCCAAAACCATATTCTGATTTTATGAGCTCCTCATAAAAATGCCCACAATGCACTTGGCCAAACTTAGTTTACATCAATACATGAATTAAGAATAATATATGAAAGTGGGTTTTGGGATGTACGAATATAATGATGCTGTGAAAATAAACCCAGCTTCAGAAAGACCAGCACAGGCCTTTTTATGGTTTGCCATCTTTAAATCAGCGTAGCCATGAGAGACATTCAGATGCATTCTGTATATCTGTTAGCCACGTAGCAGAGCAGAGCTTTTTCAATACATTCAACTCTTGAAATGTACAAAAATGCTTAAGAAAGAAACCTATGCAATAATCTTTGTATCAATCACACACCATCATTAAAAGCCTTCTTTTTTCTTTTAAGAAACTGTTTAAATCAATAAAAATATTTTTTTTCGAATTAATATTAAAATATGTATTTTTGGTGAACAAAAGCTTTACAATCTTTGAAAGCCACACAAGTCAAGAACTGTGTTTGTTATGCATATTTATGTATGCAAATGTATCATAATTACTCCTTGCAGTCACCTAGTGTTTCTATTTTTAGCTACATTATAAATTACACATAATACAGTTAAACTCCTAACACAATTAGCTCTTAAACAAGTGGGTAATTTTACTCTAAATGCTAAATATGCTCTGCTCAACAGTTTTTATAACAAGAGGAGAGAAATTAACAAATTAAAGAACAGCTATTGAAAATTAAAAAGATCAGTGAACTTTAATATCCAAGTATAACTACAAAATGGAAGTAGTATTTTTAGTTTGGTATTATTAAAGCAAAAGTAATTTAAAAATTGCACATAAACAAAAACATAAAATATTATATAAAAGCATCTAAAACATTTACTTATTTAGACACATACATATTCTCTATAGGACAAACTATAGGACAACTGAACTAACCACTGAATGAGAACCGCTGTGGGTGACCGAGTTCAGAGCTCAGACACATTTATCTGTAAATGATGAAGATCTTTGTCTGAAAAACTGAGGACAAATTTCTTTACAAATTAAATAAGTAAAAAAAACACTTTCTGTACAGCTAAATTAAATTATCAACCAAACTCAACCAGTGTGAAAAAAATCAATCTTACTGAGCATAACTGATGTTAGAGTATAACTTCAATGTTGGAGTATAATTTAAAATAAAGATAATGTTGAGATTAATAAATTATAAATTATAAAACAATGTAGGTAAATGCGCTAATTGTGTTAACAAAACGGTTTAGTAATTTAAGTAACTGCATTTATTATAAATTAAATGGAACATACCGGATAGGACGTGTACATACAGTATGTAAATGACTTACTGCATGTTTCTGAAACTGATACATACATTAATACGTGTCAGTGTTTAATGTTTTCATGCCACATCCACACTGTACATCTGACCACCTTTGAACACTAATGACATGTTATAGAATCATTTAGTGTCGGCTGAAGTGTTTGGTCCAATCATGCCCCTCCCTCCGGTGTGTATAATCAATCACGGTGGGTGTGGCCTCCAGAAAGATTAATGAAAGATCAGCTGAGAAAGCAAGCAATCGGTTTGACATAATAATGTTGGCTGAAAAATCTATGATGGCGCAAATGGATCTTTTACCTGCACTAAACTGACACCTCATTTAAAGACTTCATTACAGTTTAATCAGTTGTCCCAAGCAAAGCATACCATTATGCTATGCATAGTTCAGGCAGTCTATTCATAATATTCGAACCTGCCTCACACAATCCACTTCCTATTTCCTTTAAAGACAATGACTGCCGACAACGTTGCTTGTGTTTTCAAAAACATGCACTGTACAGTGTGCTTCATAATAATACATACTGAATAGGCAGTCAATTGATGCTAGAAGGTTCAGTTCAAACAGCAGGTCTATTCCTCAGTTCACTGGTAAGCTAGAGGGCGTGTCTAAGGGCTAGCCCCAGGTTTACCAAGCCTGAACTTAAATCCACCCCACCAGTGCTCTCTCTCTCTCTCTCCCTACTGACAGCACAGAAGCATGTTTTGTGTTTCTGGCTGTGCCCCCAGTCAAACTGTTCATGTGAACAATTCAATGCAGCTCCCCTGAGC
The DNA here is from genome assembly GCA_036877545.1 of Yasuhikotakia modesta. Classification (NCBI taxonomy): domain Eukaryota; kingdom Metazoa; phylum Chordata; class Actinopteri; order Cypriniformes; family Botiidae; genus Yasuhikotakia; species Yasuhikotakia modesta. The sequence continues at coordinate 19,171 of JBAJNP010002151.1, forward strand.
CTACAACCAGAATGAAGACAGAATTTTTAAACGGTCTTGCATGCTTTCAGAAGAACAGACATTGTGAAACCCTCAATATGCCACCATGTTGACTCACTGTGATGCATATAAACCTACAGAAAGGAAACAAATGAGATCTCTGTAATGTCTTAGTTGTTTCTTGTAGACAACAATGAGAGGAGTGGGGAGCAAATGGAGACTTTTGCTGTTTCTCACAATGTCTTATGTTGGAAAAAAGACAATCACACGTTTCCTCAGAAGTTTGAGAAGAAATTTCAACCAGTTATTTACCTTGTTTTTACCAGGAAATCTCACTGGGATTTATAATTGACAAACTATGCTGAGATTGGCTTAAATTGATAAATACTTTAACCAAAAGCCAGAGATTTGCATATGAACTCAAACACTTCTCATCAAATTCCCCAAAGGCCCAAAACAAAGAGTTGTTCACATAGCTTTATACTCTCAGAGTATTCAGGCAATTGTCTCATGTCCCAGTGTTTGTTTTAATTTCTTCCAAGCACATTTAGGAAAAACATTAGGTTGCAGAACAACAGTTGGTACATAATGGAGTTCTCAATTATGTTTCATTCAAGTCTTATGCTATGAAAGACCATGAGATTTTTCTCTAGGAAGTGTCTTCTGTATTATAAATACATGAGACAAAAGTAAGTCTAACATGGCTTGGCATTTATAGCTTCTACATTTGGCTGCAATTGGATTTAATAACCCACAGCTTTGGTAAAGAATGTCTAATCTGCTTATTGCAAACTGTGTGTATTTACACTGACTGAATGAGAACGAAATGTGATTAGATATCTTTTCCAAATTCCTTTTCATGTAATGAAACACTTCCTACTAACAGATTGTTTTTCCTGGACATAATCCTTATTCTGGATTAGACAGACAACCACATTTTATTTCAGGGCAGAGGCAAAATAAAGTATGTAATTTCTGCCCCACTATTATAACTAAACAGGATTGCAAGAATAATGATTGCTTTTACAGAGGCCTCCTGTTCCTGTTTGCCATTGGCTGAATGAACAGACAGCCCCGCCTCAAACTTATGCCATTGGTTAAATCAATGTTGCTTGTTGAACTAGTCGAATAATCTCAAACAAAGAGAGCAATGACTAAGTTTTTGAGAAAATAACCTAAAATGTTTCAGTTACAGTAATTGCTGAATTTTAAGATGGAACAGGAAAAAAATGTTTAATAAATTACACATCTTTTTGCTTACATGCATAGCGAGGTGAATATTTGGACAATGTGCTGACAGCTCTCAGACGGTGCACTGCAGAACACAGACAAGTATTAAACAATAAAGTGTCACAACCGGTTTTCGTTTCACAGTAAGCAGAGCATTTTTCAGTGGGTTCTTACAAAAGCTGTAAAAACATGTTCGGTTGTGGCATGAAAACTGATAGTTGTCCTTTCACAAATGTTGCAGAGTCTCTCCCAGCATTCATGAATATTCAGAGAGAGCGTGGCCTCAGGGAAGCACACTAGCATGAAACCGTTATCAGACACTTCTCTCGTCTGTATAGCACTGCTACTTTATTTCTTCTTTTCTCTGCCCATTTCTCTGTGAAAAGCCCTGCATTTTTAGAGACTGGATATAACAGAAGAGAAGAGGAGGATTTCCGTGTGACTGGTGTGATTAATTGAGCTTGGCGAAGGGAAAATAAAAGTCAGTGGAGCCATATTGTTCAGTGGCTTGTTTAGCGTTTGTGCACCAGGGAATGATGGGCTCGTGTGATACAGGGCACTCTGGAAGTTAATATTCCCAATGGGAAAGCTTTAAATAATTGACTTTCTGGACTAATGCACTTTACAATCAGGAGAAAATGTTAAATTGTTGCATAACTAATAAATGAATGTTGCCAGACACATGTGTTGCCACGTAAACAGCTATAATGGTCAAATTTCACACCATGAAACCTCTATGAAAATAAAAGACTCCCTAAGATCAATTAATAAAGCAAACAACAAGGAAAAAGCATTACAAGGGATTTATATATTGCCTGTGAACCACAGCTTTAGAGTGTGTTGTCAACTTTTAGCTGGAAGTCTTAGAGACCAATAATATGCTAAATGCTGCCTGATCCTAGTGGCTGCAAGGAGGAGCAGGTCATCCAGCATATTATTTAGCGGGGTTCTGACCTTACTGGGCTGAATGCCACCATTACTATGAATGAGATGCAGCATAGTCAAGACTTTCATAGGGATCCTGGTCTCATGAGAGCTGCAGACAGTGAGCTTTTATATAAACTCATAATGCCAGACTCAACCCTGTGACACCCCGCTATTGAAATATGAAAGAAAGCGCTAAACCGTCTCCCATAAAAAGCTAATATCCTGAATTTAAAGGCTACACTATTTTGTTAACAGTTGTCTATGGGATTATTTTAGCATCTAACACCAGAATAGAATAAACCATTATCTTGACTTTTATAAGAGAAATTATAGATAACTAAAATGAAACAGTGAAACTAGGAAATAGAACCACACAGAACTTTGAAATAACTACATAGAGATGTTACAACTACTTAAAAACGTTTTGGGAAACAAATAGCAATCTAGTTTCCAGTTTTGTTTTGAAGCAATAAAGTGATTCCTGACTAAAATAAATAAACTAATTTTCACTATTAACCGGCTATTCAGGGTTTTCTGAACTAACACAATATCATTGCAAAGTCCACAGAGACAGGACAAGTATTAGATCAACATTATTATTAATGGTTATCTAACAGCATGATGTCAGTCTTACCCAAATCTTTTACTTCTATATGACATGCTGGCCCTCTTACTACAGCATGTCTATGAGAGTCCCATTAACCTCCTGTACTCAGCCCTGCAGTATAGTGTCTCTTTATAGCTAAATGGTGTTAGGATTAGCGAGGGGATAATAATACAGCACACTGTAGGCAAGCCATTATGAATGGATGAGTTAAGAGATGAATGTTGTATGTGATTAAATTGAGCATGGCTTTCCAGCTGCTGGGCCTGAGAGTTTAACACCATGTAAAAGATACAGATAAAGAGAGCGAGGGAGAGTGCATGCAGTAATAATGTATGTAGAGTTGACCAATCAGATTGCACTGTGGACGGGTCCACTCAGCGCAATGGCACACCAATAGAATCCAAGAAAGCAACAAATCACAGGTGATGGGTGTAATATTGAAACAAGACAAGAAGTTGTGAAGGACCAATACAATGTTGCTGTATCAACAGAATGAAGATAACATTTATCATGTACATTTATGGAGTCATTAATAGCCAATGAATTGAGTGTTGAGGTCTCGCTCTCACTCTCTCAGTCATTCGCTCACCATGTGACTGCAAGCACACTTAGCCCACATATTGATTTTGGGGGTAATTGGCTCTGGCAGGAAAAAAACAGGCCAGCCACGGGAGATAAAAATGTTTGGAGCTAAAGAACATTGTACTATTGGATTTTTGAAGTTGTGGTTGGTTGGTGGTTGTGATAAACACAGTGGATCTCTCTCAAGTGAAAGGTAGGGCCTGATAAGCTTGCGCACATTCTGTGCTAGCAAACACGGCCAGCGCTGTCGGAGGATAGCAAGATTAGCGACCTCTATATCACAACGGATGTGCTGCAAAAGTTGAATGAAACAGTTTATTGAGCTCCACTACAGAACACAATAACATTGTCTGCCTTATGTTATGTTAAAAAGAAAATCCATACCAAACACAGAACCTCACAAAATTGCCTTTATGTAATACAATATACTGAGATAGGCGTTTTTATATGACAACAAAAGTACTTCTCTTTAAAACCAATTCAATGCTCCATTAACCAGTCTAGACTGCACCTGCTTCCCAATGCAACACGATGCAAACAGCCAAATAAGTCTGGAGGAGATAAACAACACATGCAAAAGCCCTGGTGTTCTTTTCCACCTTGTCTGCAAGGAGCCTGTGCCAAACATCTCAGCCTGATAGCTTTACTTTAGCAAATTAGATCTCCTCCAGGCATTACTCCACTGTGGCAAACCTGAATTTCTCATGACAGGGCAAAATGAAGCTTCAGTCGATTCAGAAATAAAGACTGCTGGGTTTACATGTGTTGTATATACACGCCACATTTTATCTACATTTTCAGCCACATGCTGATTTTTTAATGTCTCACGTGCTGGTTTTTTGTTTGTAACTGGAGAAGTAAATAACTGATGGCCTTTTCAGCTTTTATTTTTATGAAGGTCACATTGAATCTGTCTTCAATAGTTTTGTCTGTCTTCAAAACAAGCTTTGATTTTTTTCAGAATGTTTTGTATTTTTGTCAAATTGTGAGTTTTAACAAATCTATAAAATTATTCATCTTCCTTTAAGATGGAGGATGCATTCCGCACAATGTTTTCCAGAGATACATTAATTTATGTCTCCCATCATCTCATTTAGATTCCCTGCTGTGTTTGCACTCAAACGAAATTTATGCTGTGCAGAATTCCCATTTTTTCCATATACTGAATCACCAAGAACAGAATCCATTTTCCCTACGGAGCAGCATCACATGTGCCTCTCTGATTGAAACACAAAGCATGCAATTTTCCACCCTGAACTTCCAAGATATTATAATGGGTAATGGGTTCTGCTGCAGTAAAGCGTTCAGCTCACAAGATGTTGTGGAAAATGCATTTGACTCCTGTAAAAGCTGAGCCACTCTGAATCACTGCTGAATAAGTACATTACACTGGGCTGTACGGTGATACAAATAACAGAGACATATGATTAAAGTATTATGACAGCAAAAATATGCAATCACAGTTTAAATCGCTATAATGAATAATTTCTAAATTATAGGTGACTAAATATATAGGTGACTAAAGCAAATGTTATTGTTTCTTTTCTAATCACCATCTAATCTACAACAATAATAATGAGAAGGAACCAAACCAACTCTTCATTTTTGACATCCAGGACTCTGCAAGTCTATTCAAGTCTATTCTATTCTCTCTGAGACAATATCATAGATTATAGCAGAGATTTCTTCATTCCTTGCTCGCTATTGGACTTGCGAAAATCAGGTAGGTGGTGGAGAAATGCGGCCACCTGAACACAGAAAAAGTTCATTCCCTGGGTTCAATTTTCAATTTTTTGGGTTTGAATCCATCACACCTCAGTAATATAGGGGGGCTTGTGCACAGAGGGACCATATATCCAGCTCTCTTTTCTAATCTCAGATGTCATTAGAATGATTTAAATTTAATACAATCTCCAGTCCACAAATTAGGAGATCAATCTTATCACGATTATTGCATTTGAGATTACAGCACTTACTTTTGTCTTGTAGCACCTTATGCATGTAAAACAAAATTATTAAAAATAACTAATTATGAGCTAAAAGCATGCAGTTATAAGGTCTGTGAATAATAATCAATATTTTAGTATATATGCATCAATATACATTAGCATATACAACCAGCCCCCATGGAAAAAAAACCTTTTAAACAAGTAATATAATGAGAATCTAATTTTCATTTTTTTGCATAAAAAGCTAAATATGTAAACAAATGGTACATTTCAGAACTAAACATTTCTTCTTCAACCAAGTCTGATTCTGAGCAGTGTTACAATTCAAATTATATAATATATGTATAAAGCATTATATAATGGAATATAATATTATATAATGTTAATAAAAATTCAAAAAGTGACACCAATGATTTGTAGTGAAGATACAAATATCAAAACAAAAATACCCAGAAGACACAAAATATGCAGCTTGTGACAACGAAAACATACACCACCAACACAAATGCTCAAAAGAGTCCAACTGTGTTTCCTAATTGGGCCTCGCTGCGTTCTTACGGACTGTTCTCAAATCCTGCATTCCTCTCAAATCACTTCCTTCAAAAGACTCTTCCCTCCATTCAACAAAGCTGTTGAAAATGAAAGAAATGAAAGAGCCACATGAGGCTTCTCAAACAAGGTTATTAAATGGCCACTGGATCAAGAAAGCGGCCCTTGAAATGCTTTTTAGTCCATCTTGCTTTCCTTATTACTTCAGTATCTGTTTACAGCTGGGACAAAGGCTTCAAACAGCCAGCGGGTTGAGAAAAGACGCACAAGGGGAGCGGCTCTGCCTGTTATTTAACCCAGCAAGATCTTGTCTACAAACACAGCTTTATCTCCTCCGAAGACGAGGTGGGGTAATAAGGGCAGTGGAGCCCAGGAGACAGGAAAGGAAAGTTTGCGATAGTGAGGCGGAGAGGGTGAGAGACGGGGAAAAAAACAGAGAAATGGACAGATGGACAAAACGGTAGCCACACAGCCTCACAAGCTCTGTAGCTTTTATACTGTTGAGTGCTTTGTTGTAACTGCTTAATTCAGTTTGGTACATGCACAGTAGGGTTATTGGAGGAAGTCAAAACATCACAGCTCCACCAGCGGTACGTATACCCTAGAGGGTCCTTAAACAGATTCCAGAGGGTCTTCAATTATACAGAGAGGTCAAATTATTGGTGAGTCTTTTATTACTCACAGTATTGATTGTTTTTATTTTGTTGTGACTTGTTGTATTAACGGTCACTTTAATTATGATAATGCTAATGCTAAATGGTTTCCTGTGTAACATTAGCTAATGGGACAGTTCACCCATAAATGAAAATTCTATTAATATTAACTCAGTTTCATGCAGTTTCAAACCTGTATGACTTTCATACGTGGAACATATTGCTGGATGATCATTGCATCTTTTTCCCAACATTTTGCTTTCCATCTGCTTTGTGTTCCACAGAAGAAAGTCATGTGGGTTTGAAACAACATACAGGGTGTGAAAAAGAATGTTCATTTTTGGATAAACTATCCCAAAATCGACCCTCAGATACTAATGGGGTGCATAAGACAAAAAAGGTTGGAAACTACTTGAGACAGAGAGAGCTGATATGATTACACAAAATAATAATCATACAATGTTTAAATCATAATTGCATCTGAATGGCAGGTGTGACTGCACACAACAGTGGCCACAATTTTTACGTTCACACAATATCAGGAAGTAATTACACACAGACTGCACATCATTTTACTTCCCATCCAACGTCTGACTTCAGCTATGGATTATTCCATGCATCTGCGATTTTAGATGAAGCTACTAACCTTCAGTGGAGACACTTTTAATTACTCTGCTACCAAATTTGGAAATTTAAGCCTTAAATCCCAGTGTTGCTTGGTTTAATATGTTTACAATTAGATGCATGTTGCCTACATTCCAAATTTAATTGGTCAAGGCACATATGAAAATATCATCTTTAAGTTGTGTGATGTAAAGTTTTGACTTCTTTCTAGGTATATGTAACTTTTTGGTCACATGACTTGCTACCTGATTCACTGAATAATATTAAATTTCTTAAATTCATTCATTTGGCAGACGCTTTTAACTTACAGTGAATTTAAGGTATACATTTATCAGTACTTGTATTCCCTGGGCTCGAACCAACAACCTTTTGTAACACAGTGCTCTACCTGTTGAGCTACAGGAACACTTTTTAGGACTAGTTCTCATGTCCAGTCATGCCCATACATACAGTACAAATTGATGTAGTAAGTCAGTACTTTTTCTAATGTATTTGATTACTAAAGCACCAAAGCTAGCCAGCGCAGGATTAATGCGGTTTGACGCAGGAACTTTCAGTACTAGCATTGCCAACAGCCTCAGCATAAAGGAAGACCATGTACTAAATTTCTCCTCTCCTAAACTGCAGACCAGCAGAGCCTGGGCTGAGTGGCTGCTTTGTGACGATAAGTAGCATGAGTTCTCATTTAAATACACTAATGCTTCATTCTGTAATGATAAAATGCAAAAAAAAGTCCAGAGAAGATAAATATAGCACATCCAACATATGCATATAATTTGTGACTTCTAATTTGTATCCTTCCTCATCCCCATCCCCCTTTTCATTCATCTGTTGCATCTTCCACATGCGTGACCATTGGCTGCGACGCAGCAGATGCACTCCACTCTTTTTGGGGGAACATCAAGGGAAGTGAATTCAGAGACTTTTATCTCCTTAATTATGTAAATTATATGCCACTGATATTCCTTATCAAGACTAGAGGAAAGCAAGTTGCAAGCTGCGACGCGAGAGTCTGAAACCATTCAAGCTGAACAGTTTCTCCAAACTTCTCAAAAGAACTTCCTCCTAATTCACAACAGGATGGAAAAAAATCCATGCCTCATAATTCATTTCTTTGATACGACTCTAAATCAGCGCTGCTCTGGGTTGTGCTACTTTATTTAGCCACAGCTGTGCAATTCATCTTTGAGGCCCTTAAGACTATCCTGTGAATTTGCATTTACTCTTTAGTTTCAGCTATATGGCTTTTGACATTCTTTGACACCATTTACTCAAGCATTGCTCACTTAAACTCAATTGAAAAGTATTACACAAGTATCAGAGAAAAGAAGTGTTTAAGCTTTTGTGTTGTGCTTACATAGCAGGTGCAATAAGTGAAATCAATTATAAGGAGAATTATGTTGTTCCTACCACTTAGCATCTAATTGGCAATCTTTAACATCTAAAGCGAGTCCCGGGAAGGATTGCCAGCATTCATTACGGATCAAGTTTTCAACCACCTACAATAAGAACTGCAGGTTATAAACAGCCTAAATGGAAACGCTTTGGATGAGTTAGAACAAACAGGCTCTTCATTAGATCAATCAGGACAGTAGTGGAACAGGATCATCGGCAGAAACAACATGGATCGCATAATAATCACTACATGAATCAGAGATGTTGAAAGGTAGTTACTGATTGCATCAGGAATTCAAGTCGACATGCTGAGGTAACAATAAGATACCCTGAGGTTAGAAGTTCCAGAACTCTTACAGACCAGCAGGAAAAGCTAAACCAATCATCTCATCGCCATAATAATTACTCAGTCTGAAAAAAATACAATTTCACAATCATAAACATGATTAACACTAGATTCTCTGGAGCCTACATAAACTCCGGTTACAATGCCATAACAGTCAAGGTTACTAGGGAACAAAAAAACAGTATATAATACCTGCTGTGAAATTGTAGCTTGCAGAAAATCCCATTGCTTCCAGTTCACCATCAGCAACAAATTTTATCCATAGATAGCGGCCACTAGATCTGATATATGGAGGGTTCTGCTGGCCGCAATAGCGTCCAATTATTGGAGAAAAACCAAAAGGCCCGTCCCGGACTTCAATATGATCAAATTTACATTCCCATGAAGGTTCTATTGAATACTTTTCATCAAAGAAAAGATCAATGCATTGTCTCGGGGGAGCTGAAAGAAAGAAAAAGAAAGAAAAAAATGACTGACAGCAGTAACTGATGATGTATGTTGTCATTTGTCTACCATTGTTAAGGTAGAATGGCTTTAATTTAATTCAACTGGTATGACAGCAAAGTAACAATAACTAACAGACAAAATGACCGAATGCAGTAAATTTAATACCAGTTTTACAGCAATCTAACTGTAATGAACAGGTTCAGATATTATAAAATTGTGTATCTTAAATTCTTCTATTACAAATGCAAGGGAAATACCACACCATTGTTTACTAGCACCATAATTGTGCCGCATAACATTAAAAATAAATTGATTGCTCCACCACTGAACAATTTAAACTACCCCCACCAACACAACCAACCACCCAATCCAATCTGTCATGTGACAGATTTGTTTGTAAGACCTAATTGTCATTGGAAGAAGGTTTATACCTTCAATAATGTAGATGCATTCTCGCTCTGGTGGATATTTGTTGGGGTAATTGGGTGAGGTGAAGAGGCCCCCCTCTGGTTCCTTTACCCAGGTACCACACTGACCTGCTGGCTGCACCCCTGAATTGTTTTTCACTGAAAGAGAGCAGTCAAATGTCAGAGATTGCCAGGAAACATGGAGATGAAGAGCGGGTGGCTATTTTGTGACAAAACATCATTACCTGCTTCCTTCTTTGTTGCCCCAGACAACCCGAGCATGATGAGACCGGCAACAACTGCGACAAAAACAATAAGATCAGAACAGCAAACAGACTCATTCTGACTATATTTGATGTTTGCGAACATTTATGAGTTGTATTATCCACAGTCATTTTTCTGAATGTCATTTTCCAATACATATGCTTGGTGCACAAAATAAGGAACAGATGTTTGAAAATGCGTTTTAAATATAAGGAAAACATGCGTATCCCTAAAAAATACCGTCTGAACCCGAGTACATTGATTCTTGTTTGTACTGCACGTAATACAAAGCAAATGCAACATAAGTAAATGACAATACGATGATGCTTATAGAACTGGATGCAAATTCAGGAAAATTATACATTTTTATTAAACATAACTCTGACAGAAAAAGTATATAATGTCATTATGAATATTCAGTGGTGCTGTGAAACGCTTTTAATAAAATGATTGAAACTGGTTCACAATAACACAAAGTTCCTGCAGGAATAAAGACAGACACGTGTAAAACACGCAGATCCACCTCATGCGTAAAATTAAACAGAGAAGTTAACTGGCAGCTGGACTTACCGTGAAGGAACCTGTTCCCATGTACCATGTCTATTCCTTTCACAAATGGCTTTCTCAACTAATTCCATTTAGATCGGAATACTTTCAGAAGAAATGATGGATATTAGCAAAAATAAACGAATATGTCAACATTTCACAACCCCTGTATGTTTCTATCAGGTTAGGATGGAGATTCCAGTGCCCCACAACTATGAATTAGTAGTTTCGTAAAAAACGAAAGATTTAAACATTCGTCCGATTTCCATCCAAACGTTTCCAATCCCCTCTGGTGAAGGATTAATAGGTCCGTCATTAGCTTTTCCTGATCGCTCCACCTTTCCAGTGTTACCGTGAAAAGATTCATACAAGGGAAAGATTGGCCAATCTTCCACCCATCTCTAATGAACACTTATCGGAATATCCATCCACGTTCATTTTCGCATTGTTTTGCTTCTTTGCAAAATGAAAGCACACACAACTTCGTCAGGAAAAGTCGTGACGAGAGAAAACGTGTTGGATAAACCCTTTTCCCTGGGTTTTCTCTGAAGGATATGCAGTAGAAACCCCCTTTCCAGTCATATGCGCATCTTCTTTCCCCACCTCAAAGAGTTAATTCATATCATCGCTCCTGTCCGGCAATTGGCCATTCATTCTCTTTTTTTAGTCACGAGTAATGTCAACAGCTTAAAATTATGCGGCATCATAAATAACTGTTCTTGATAAAGGTCTGTAATCCGTTTAAGATGTTTTAAAAAGCACTGCAAAGCCGGAGAGACTGCGGGATCCAGTGAATCCTAAACCTCAGACGGATGCACTAGAGCAAAATATTGGGGTAGGCAGAAAAAAAGCTCTGCATAAAGGCAGGGGGAACGAAGCAAGAGAGATGATATCTGGGGAACCACAACTCCCAGCAGAATCTCAAAGCAGCAAACGCACCTGCAACGATGGATCTGCAGCCTGCATGACGGGGTCTAGTCCTGAGTCAAGCAACGAAGCCGGCAGACACTAGAAAGTCATTGATGGGTTTGAATGAGGCTTATAGGAGCAAAACACGTCTTTCAGATGAGAATGGCTATACGAAATGTATATATTTTTAATTCATTAAAACAAACTTTCGTTTTTTACGTTTTGCTCTTAGATCCATTGTATTGCTAAAAATGTTGGAGAACCAAAAATCCCTTTAAAATGTTATAGAATATTTTTTAATAAACCTTTTTGAAAGTTCACAGTGTGACGATTTTGACCTTTGAGACCTTTGAGTTTGAGTTCATCTGCAGTGTGTTGCAGGCTAGTCCAATAATATTGTATTTGAATATGGATGCGTTGAATGGCCGTCAGGACACCGTTTATTTAGCACTGGTGAAAAAGATGCTCTCATAGTTAAGCAAAACATACTGCGTTTTATCTTTACAGCTTGTTTGTATTACAACTAATGCAAGAAATTCCTGTTCATTTTCCTTGCCTGACACAGTTGCATGTCCATTGCAATCTTGCCAACCCCCTTTCATTACATACTAAAAGAGATTAATAGAGATCTTTCTTTCCAAAAGTCCATTCTTATATCGGATTATCAAAAGTGCCAAGATGAGAAGTGATTTCTTACTGTGATTAACTCTTAATTCTTTAATCCCATCAAGCATGTTGTTTTCAGAAGTTTTGAAGTATGCATGCTCAAAGGGTTTTGTGCATACTTTCAGTGGAAACAACAGTCGCAAACTAAGTTTGTTAAATTACAACTTATTAATGAGTGTTTTGTTGTTCTGGCAAAAATCCAACATTTGAATTGGTGAAAAAGATCACAGATTGGTTTTTAAATGTATGTGTACCCCAAATAATAAAAAAAAACTTACCAACTAACTTAAAATAGATAAGTGCAACTTCAACAGGAAGTCCTCCCTGGAATTGAACCCACAACCTTTGCATTGCTAACACAATGCTCTACCAGTTGAACTACAGAAAGACACAGGTCTCACCACTGGCAATAGCTGTATGCAATTTAATAGTGAACTTTAGACCTGAATTAATTTTTAGACAGAGAGCAAAAAGAGAAACAAACAGATCACTGTTAGCAATAGTGCCTGATAGGAGAGCGCACCAGACACAAGATAGTTTCTGTAGTGATAGTGCTTGTTGAAATAGGAAATTCCACAGGAAAAACTCCTGCTGAATGCTGAATATCTCAAATTGCACCTTATTTATGAATATATGCTCTCTGTGACTTTTCTTATTTATTATTGATAAGCCTATATATTATTTATATAGTAATATTGACTATTTCCAAGAAAAACAAATTTTACTCAATGGAAAAGAGTTAATGAATCATGGAGAATTTGCTGCTGTGTAGCAACCAGAGCATGTCTCCTAACATGCAAAAAGCACTTTCAGAAGGATTTGAATGTAGATGTATACACACTAATCCTATTAAAATCTTTTTTGTTTCATTTCAATAGATGCTGCAAGACTTTGCAAAAGCTCATAAACCAGTTCAACATTTGAAATCAGTTGTGACCAAATCACTCAAAATTCTGCTCATTAATTGGTGATTTCAGGGATGACTAATGACAAAATGGCAATTATGCAAATAAGAGCTTATCTTGCTTACAGTATTCAACACCACAACAGCAGAGTTCAGTTACCTCAGCTTAAAGGAATAGCTTGCCTGAAAATAACTGTGTATGATGACTTCTTAAATGTTATATATTTCAGGAATATCTGGCATTTTTCTTCTACATTATAAGCACAGACAAGTACTGAAAAAATAAACAATACCATAAATGAATAAAAAAGAAACACCATTAGGGTATCTGACAACTGTTTCTAACGTGGCACTATATTTCAAGTAGTATTTTTGAAGTATATTTCAACTGCTTATGTGAGAAACGCAATAACAAACAAATTAATTCTGTTGAAACTGTTGAGATTTGTTTTCACAATTAATAACTTGATTTACTTTACAAAACCATCTGAACACAAATAGAGACTTTTTAGCCAGGAAAGGAGAATAAAAAATGAAAATTTCCTGTAAAAAAAGAAATGAGTGGGTACAAAGTCGTCACTCTGTACCGCAACATACTAAACATCTCATTTAAGACAGTGTAGCACACTGACCATGAACAAATATTTGCTGAAGACTTGCTGTTCAGTTTCATTAGCTAGCGGTAATGGTGAGCCCTGACTATTTTTGAACCTAAGACATGCAGAAGCAATTTTAGTACATGCTGTCAGTTACCACACACTCCCTGTGGTGCTGAAGAAATATTCAGTGGTATCAGCATCAATTTTGTTGATCTTTCTTAAAAGCCCTGAGGATTTATTTTAGGTCTTGGTTTTATAAAACTAGAGAAAATTATATTTTCTCTGTGTCAATCAATGTTTATCATTTGGAGAGTTTGACAGTTCAGGCAGAAAATGTAATATGACCCAGCTTTTTCCTAAATGAAAGAAATGAGATTTCAATAATAAAGATCACATTGGAATTATATTTAATTGCCTCTGGGTGTCTTGTTTCATGTCATAAATTCTCATCTTTTCTTCTGTAATCAGATATTACATCGTCCTGTTTTATCTTTTATTCCAACACATCCCAGATTTGGCCATCTGACATATTAGTTTGTGCAGATGTGATGTGTGCTTCTCATGTTAGGTTTAAATGTGTTCATTCTGACATGCTGTAGACTGCACTTAAGAGAGGGGTTTCAATGATAAACTAATTATTCAACAAATTTTCCCAGCCCACCTATTTAGATTAGCACTCTGCTTTAATTTTTCACAGCCTCACATACTGGCTTGGTTGTCAACTAAAGAAGAAAAAATACTGTTAATTAAAGCAATTTCACCATTTCTATAACTTCCAGGTCTGTTGCCATTGACGCTGTGGCTAAACCAGCTAAATAATTTGCATCTATATCTGTATACAATAACAGCACTAGTGACATAACAGCACTAATGTAGCATTGGAGATCACTGACCAGACTCAACTCATAACCTAATGTCAATGGTTGTCTTAAACAATACATTTAAACTAAGACTAACAAAATCCACCTCAGGTATATTTATGCTACGTCTAAAAGGTAAGTCAATTAATTACTGTAATTTCTGTAATTTAATTACAACAATTGTGAGGTTGTTACTGGATTGGAGTTGAACTGCTCTTGGTTTGTAGGTCAAAATGGACCAGCTTGTCCTGGCCGCTGGCTTTTTGTGTACTCTCTTCAGTCTGGTCCTCATACGTTTTGTCCCTGTAGTTTAACCAGCTCTGTAATTCATCACTTGACCTCATTAGCATGATGGTGGGGGAGCAGAGCCGACTGCCGAGTGTCTCTCCTCAGGTCCCATCACCTACACAGGGGAAACCGAGAGCCACTTCCCTTATAACTGCAGGAAGCTGGAGCCTCTGGCTTTCTGCTTAAAAAAAGCTGAAAAAGGCTAAACAGCCTGAACATGTTCCCTGTTGCCCCATCCATCTTGTTTATATAGTACATTCACAGAAAAATATACTCCAGTTTCTCCACTGCCAAGCTTTTCCACACCTCGTTCCTGACATGCTCTCCTACACTAAAGATCTTCTGAAGACTCTTCACAAAAGCACTGGTAGATCTTACATGAGTCATTCTAAATCACACATTTAAGACACATAACCGATACATTACAAGTGCCTGCCTAACAGGAAGTGTTCTCAGAACACTCAAAACAAGGCTAACGTTTCCTAAATGTTCTCTCAATTTTAACAAAACGTTCTTGCAATAATGTTGTGTCATATTAAAAACATTGTTCTCAAGTTGTTAGTGGAACATTTTAAAAATGTTACAGAATTTAAAAACAGTTAATATAATAACAACAATAACATTAATATAATGTCTCAAAAAATAATTATAATAATATGTGGTTTTGGTGATGATATAGTGTTTCTTCTGTTAGCACATAAGCGTTCTGTAGTCCAGAGAAACGTGTCTGTGAGGTAAACCTTACAGAATTGAAATTCAAACAGTCATCTTAACATTTAAACTATAATTTGCTTCTCTAACAGACGATTAATTAAAGTATTTGTAGTTCTTTTAATAAAACATACATTAGAACTGCCTGACATATGGATACATCCATTCGTAATGAGCGCCAGGCATAAACTGCTGACAACAAAATGTGTCAGTTGAGTAATTAATCCTTAAATGTGCCTCACCAAACTTCCTGAATTTAAATATTGTTAAGACATATTTGCTCTCACAATAGACTTCACCTTTAATATTAAGTGTAATATTAAGTTATATTTGTGAAGAAAACAGTCAGGGTAGTAAGTGAAACTAGAAGAAACAAGCCTGGCTAAGGAGCAGATGGTGTATGTTCATAAACTGCATTGTCCTCCATCTTAACTCATGTGTATTTGTTGAGGAAAATCAAGTGATGATGTGCAAAATGTCCTCAACTAAAACACACTAAATATACTGAATCCTGTTCTAGTCACAACAGAGAGAATCTACTGTTATCTGAAAAGGCTTACAAAATAAATAACATAAAATAACCAGTTACTGTTTGATTGTAAGCAGTTTTGAAGCAACAGGTTAACGCTTCACAATCAGGTTTTATTCATTCATCTTTGTTAATGTTAGTTAATGCAAAAACAATTGTTTGTTATAATTGAAGAACATTTGATTTTAAAAGTGTACCAGTAAATGTTTAAATTACCTATTACCTATAAATGCTGGGTTTATTTTAACAAACGGAACCTTATTGTAAACTGGAAATGATGTGAATCCTGTGACATAATATTGTGAACGATATTACAAATATCTGAACGTCATTGCATATATATAAAAACTTAGACAGATAACAGATGGACAATTAAAAATCTGACCCACATTTACAGCTAGACATATTAATAAAAATCTCATTAGCAAAATGAATATAAAAACAATTTGCTCATGATCAAAGTCACCTCAGCTGTGGAATCCATCTATCCATCCATCCATCCATTTTCCACACCCACTTGTCCTCTTCAGGGTCACAGTAGACTGGTACACCCTTAATAGATGGAGAATTTTAATATTAAGGTTTTATTAACAGAAACAGATTACAGAATGATTGCATCACATTGAACAGGTCAGCAAGGGTTAAGTATCTTCATCAGGAACACACAGATGATAAAGCAAGTTTGTAGTGGCAGTAAATCTTTCTTCTCACCTAACCTGGAATTGACTGTCCCACCTCATGTTTAGCAGCTTAGAGCTTTAAACATTATGTTTGCTCTGATGCCAGCTCTCCAGATTCAAAGTAGTTCAGTTCCACGATACAGCCCATTACGACACCCTTAGCCTCTCATAATTGATCAGACAACACTGACAAACTGCTTTTCTACACTAGCAATACATCAATGTAAAATCCTTCGCAGAAAGTGCAATTATTCAACGCAGAGCCCTGGGGATGATAAGAGTGTTATCGGTTTTAGTACTGCTAAAACCAGGAAAACATGTTTATTTAAAGTGAAAATGACCATTTTACATTATACTGTTATTCTAAGTGTGTAGCAAATTTACAAAACTCGGCGTGTCTGTTGTGTTCACTGACACCAGGTGATTTTGTAGATGGATAATGAATAATTCTTAGCCAGGGACGCTAAAACACTGAATATACCACCACATGAACTCACAGGGGAATTGGAAGACATGATTAACACACTGTCTTCTGAGTGCTTGGTTTGTAATTATAATCTTTATCTGTAAACAAACAACCTGTTTATTATGTATTTCCAATTTAAATGCCCTAGCTAACATGGAATGTTCTTAGAATGTTGGCTAACTTTTTTTTCAGTAATGTTAGCAGAATGTTTATAATGCTGTTTATCCTATATATCAAAAATGATACAAAAATGATAAGTTGTTAGTGGAATGTTTTACAAACATTACAGAATTAAAAAATAAGCCTGAGAGTCGTTCTTAGAAACTCAGCAATAATGTAAATGCATCTAAAAATGTTTCCAACCTTCACAGACCTTTCAAAATAAGATTTCTAATGTTTTTGTTACTTAATGGAAACATTAGGGAAACATTGAACATAAATCTGTTAGCTGGGAGGAATTCGAGTCTTTGGAGTGTTTTGTTTGTAATTAGAATCTTTATCTGTAAACCAACAACCTGTTTATTATGTCTTCTTTAAAATATGTCCTCTTTAAATGACACATTTGCTACCCGAGAGTGAAAACAAGCTTATATGTCACATTCATGCTTGGTTCCATATTGACCAGAATTAACCTTTTTATAAAATATAGAGGGATGCACGCTAACCCTTTTGAACTCTTGTTGCCATGGTGAATTTACCGCACTTTGCTCGAAGATCAAACCCGTATCCCATTCTTAATTTACAGAGTGCACGAACTCTTATTCCGTCAATACCAGAATCATTTTGTCCTGCCACAGTAAATTAACCGGTGCTTTTGATTTTCGTAGGAGGCGTTACAATGGGTGGGTTGACTGTGTCCCTCGCTCAAGATGAGAAAAAGTTCCCACCAAAAATTCCACAACGCTCGCTTCTATTTTCAATCCACATTCCGTGAGTGTCCCTCAGGCATCTCCGTCTTATCAATGAATGTCAGAGCTTTTGTCGGATGCCGCACTAATGTGCATTAACCACGGTGACATCGCCTTCAAAAAGACTGTTGCTTTGTCTCCATCTCTCGCTCTCCCAGAGCTCTCATACATCTCTGCATATTAAAACACAAGTCAACATTTAATTTGTCTGTGGTTTACAGCCATCCATCAGTACAGATATAAAACAGACTACTGGGCTTTTTTATGGCACGGTGTATAGATTAATACCTGAAAATAGTCACAAAACAGCAGCGCTTATCTAACAGAGATGGCATTGATTGAACGACGTTCAAACACGTCTGTGGCTCAAAGCATTGCATTAAAATTAAAGAAGCCAAAACAAGTGACCTGGGTAAGACCACAGGCACTAACCGTGTAAAAACCTTCAAGAAACAACTTTTGTTTCACATTTGTTTCACAGACACCTGACTAATCCCTAACGATTTTATGTTTAACCTTGTTTAATGTTGTTAAAATAACCTGTCTTCTACTATCCGTCCTGTCTGTAGCATCAGAACTGATTAATTCAGCTTTGTAGACAAGGCTTGTTGGTTCCTAAGGCAAAAATGTTAAATGCTGTTTCTCTTTGGATTAAAGTTTCTGCTAAATGGATAAATGTACATGTAAACATCAGGCCAGGGGTTTCAAATATTTCTTATATCTGTGGCCTATTTTTAGGTTCCAATATACCCACACAGCCAAAACAAACCCATGAATATACTATAATAAATTACTTTAAAAGCTACAATTTTAGTTATTTTACTACTTGGTCAATTTCAATTTCTTTGGGCTATAGGTCATTAACATTCACCCATAAATAAAATATAATTTACATGTGGGGTCAGAACCTTGAGACTGAGCATCTCTGCATCGTACTCATTTAAAATGTTTAAATAGCTAGAACGTTATATAAATACTCTTGACCCGACCCAAGTTCTCAATGTTCCCCACTTATCTCAGCACACAAGTGCTTCTTCTGAATAGCAACTTGAGATAAGTGCAAGACCAGCAGAGTCCTTGACTGCGTCTCAGGCACTATCAGCTCTGCAGCTCAATGGAAGCCTTCCTCAGGATGGATGATCAACTCCTGCATTTGTTTTACCTCCTAAAGAACAAGGTGGAAGAGTTCTTGAGGGAACACAAACAGGGCAAAGTGACTAGGTAATGTCACCCAGATATTTTCCATATATGTACAGCAAACTACTGTGCCATCAGCACTCATAGCAGAAGAGGTTCTTAAAAGCTTCAATAGGGTTTTTTTATGCTTTAAAATGAAATTTCCTCGGCTCTTCTGAATTTTAACTTCAGATATTCAGTAAATCTTTCAGTGGTTACTCAAAACAACAGCCACAGAATTGTGTGACATGATTTAGCTTAATTAATGACTCATCACATTAGGCTCCAGACTTGAACATTTGTTTATGCTAATAAGAGAATTTAAAGGGAAAGTTCACAGAAAATGTTCTCATATTTACTCACCCTTGTGCAGTTTTTCTTTCCACAGAACATGAAAGTAGATGATCGTTTTGGACTTTTACAAGAAATGTAAATCGTGACCAGGGGCTCTCAAGCTCTGAAATCATAAAAAGTAACAAAAGTTTTATAAAAGTTTTTCACACCGTTCACCATTTTACAGATTCTGAAGCCATATGGTAGCTTTTAAGTTATTAGGAGACGGTTTTACAACTCTTTTACAATAATGGTGACCAGGGGCTGTCAAGCTTAGAAATGACGAAATGTACCAAAAACTATCATAAAAGCAGTCTGTATGATTTATGAACTGTAAGTGCTATGGTAGCTTTTAGGATGTTATTCACTGAAAATCAAAAAAACGTAACCCTCAAATCTCATATCCAAATATGGCACGTCCTGATTGGTTAGGAGATACATAGGAACCAATGGCATCGTTGATGCATCATTTGACATCATATGCCATATTTGGACATACACAAACATGAAAGCAATTTAAGGTTTTCAAATAACGCTTGTGTGTGAGCATAAGGGTGACTATATAGTTTTCTATTGCCATAAAGTCATTCAGCTTAAAGGCAGACTTTAATGTCTCTGCAGGATAACAGTTTCTCTGTTAAATATTCTCATAGTAGATTTACACCAGATTTAATTGGCTGAGAGGAACAATAAGGGAGGTACACATGTACCATCCCTTGAGCTTTTTTGTCAGTTTTCTGATTAACATCCCATTTGAAATTGGATGTCTTACAGAAGGTCTGTAATTGGATCTTAGCATTCAATGTCTTTGCTACATTTAAGGGCAATGGAATCTTAATGCTATTTTGATGGCAGCTCCTTGAAGGTTTGGGGTTCAATTTGACTGCCTCGCTTTCAATTAGCCATGGCCCCTATAAGCTTTTTCTGTTGGCAATTGAATAGCATTTCCCAGTCACACACCCTAGAGAATTAAACCAGCCAAGGGGAGGGGTGAGAAAGAATGAATAAAGCCAATAAGAATTTAGCATCATATACATAAATAAAGACACAGTAACTGTACATTAAGGAAGTATATATTGAAATATTTGATTAAATAATTGCAGTAAAATATAGATTTATATAAAACACTAATGCAAAAACACAGAACAGTTTATTTATTGAGGATACAGTTTACACCAAAATGAAAAGTATATTTACTTACCCTTGTGTGGGTTATTAAGTGATAGATGATTTGTTCCTACAATACACAAAAAGAGACAACACCCATTTTAAAGCCTATAACAGGTATAATATAATGTAAGAATGATACATTTCAGCCTAAATGCTGAGAAGAATTAGAAGTATTTTGAATAGATGTGCTATTCAGGATAAAAGTGGCAATTTATGATGTCAGTGGCTGGAATTGATGGTATTTTTATCAGTTTGAAGCTCAATGGAACAAACATAATAATCAAACTTGACTAATGAGTTTAAGGCAGACCTTTAGTTAGTGACACAGCTGTAGAGTGGAAGGGTTGCACAGTGCATTTTCCTCTGAGCTGACAGACTGCTCTCACCGCCACATCATTAGAATTAGATGAGCTTAATTAGCAAGTCCATGCATATTAAAGAGAACGATGTAACAGACCAAACAGTCTTGAAGCACAGCCTGCTACTGCTGTATCTGAATCAACTGCCAAACCTTTACACAAGGTGATTTGGTGCAATGGTCACAACGTTTAAGTAACATTTGGTGAACACACACCAGTTAATCATGCTAGCAGAAAACATTGGCTGTGAAACAGTTGTGCAGAAAAACAGTATAAGTGACATGAAAACAATGTCATTGTTCATTCATAAACAGACACCAGCTTGTTGTACAATGTGTTGAACAGCATTATTTTTCACAAACAGACACCTTCCTGTAGCTCAACTGGTAGAGCATTGTGTTAGCAGTGCAAAGGTTGTGGGTTTAATCCCAGGGAATGTAAGTACTGATAAAAAATGTATACATTGAATTCACTTTGGATCGCATGTAGCTTGTAGCTAATTAATTGGTTGAGATACACTTATGCAGAGAAACAATATAAGAGACACACAAAAAAAAACATTTAAGTGTTTAATGTTTTACTTGCATGTTAAACCATTTTTGGGGTGGAGCTATTTGTTTGCCTGACCAATGGGGTAGTGCCAGAAAACGTTATTTTAAACCCTGTTGGTGCTGCAGAGAAATGACACACTGCACCTGTAAGGGTTAATGGTTTTAATATGTTGCAATATAATTGTAATTATGCACAGGGGACTTGTGTCAGGGTTTTGGCAGGAGCAAACTGCTCATGTGCATTGAAGAGTGGCAGATATGTGTTGCCGCAATGGCATTTTCATTTGCCGTTTTAAACTATGGGATGTCTTTCCATGTTATCAGCCTTTCTCAAAGTGACGGTTTCTTCCTCCTGTCAGACAACCAGACTGAAGGAAATTGGAGGCCAGAGACACCGGGAAAGAATCCTGAACTCATCTTCGCCTTTTTGAAACACAAAATGAAAAGCACAACTCAACATAAACCGAAACACCTGAGCTGTCTCCGAATCCCATGACAAAGACAAAACGACATTTGTCAGAAACTATACTGGGTTTCTCGTAGTCTGATTATTTTTTATATTAGTTATATTTTATATTAGTTTGGCTGTATGACCAAATTCAGCATTACACATCTGTCCTCAGTCATTTGTCTTTCATTTATTTTATATTACTGTGTTTTATATAAACAAAAACAAACTAAATTAAAACAGAAGTAGGTTTTAAAGAAATAGACTCACACTGTTATTTAAGTAATTGTGTTTATTTTCTGAAGCGAAATATCACTTTGATATGACTTAAAACAGGCTATAAAAACAGAAATTGCATGACCTTTTATGCAAATTATAATCAACATTAAAACAAAAAATCTCACACCAAATACCTTAAGCAAGACATGGTTTGAGAAACATGACAAGGTTGTCCAATATAACAATGCAACCATAAATTATTCATGCCCCAGTGCATGCTGGGAAGCCACTGAAAGGGGCCAAACCACATAATCATTATTTTTATGTATAATAAATCATTATTTTTTTAATTTAACAACATCAAGTAAATCTTTGATCTAACAGTGTATTCTCACCGTTCATTGAACTTTTCATACCATATTATTCTTATTTTGTATTATATCTTACGTGTGACATTCTACATTTCATCCTCAGTTCAAACCCACCATGTTTCATTGATCTCCAGGCTCTATTCAAGTCTCATTGAAAAGGACAACAGACATACATGTTTTATGTATATATGTTTCCTCCAGCAAACAAGCCCTGGAGATTTCTCTGCATGGGTTGATAAAGCTGTTCCTCACACAGATGTGAAAAAAAAGAGGGATTTCACAGAGGGATTTCAGCAAGACGGACTGTATCTGGGCATTGGTTTGACTGATAATTAGAAAACATCAGTATTCATTCCAAGCTGACAAATACCTCTATTTCTGTCGAATACTGCTCACATGGTTTGGATCTTTATCTCTTGCTTTTAATATGTTTTTTTTCAACTATCATGTTTATGGAAATGGACAAAGGATGATATCTTGCAGTTTGAATCAAAGATGAATAAAAAACATGTTAATATACCTGTAAATCAAAGAAACACACTCAGCTGGCTCAGAAGCCTTCAGAAGTATGTGATGTCTGCCATTTGTGCTCATGAGTGCTCAGTTCAGCTGCCAGGTTCTTCTAAGCCAATCACCTGAGCTATAAATATCATGTGACTAATTACTCAGGAGTCACAGGAAAATGTCATGGCAACACCGATCACCCGACGGTACCGCGAGAGTCACCCCAACAGTCACAAGCCCTTTGCTAATGACTATCCTCAGCTTACCCATTAAAGGAACTTTGCAGAGTAAATATCAAAAAGTCAATCTACATTTTTCAAAAAATACAGCACACAACAATTTTAAACCTCCATCAATAAATAAATACGCTTGTAGCTGCAACTACAGCATCTACCAGCAGGGACTGGAGGACCAACCCGGCCACACGGTTTGACTAGCCGTGCGCTATTGCTAAAGTTTGCCCACAACAAAAGCCAAACAGAACTGTGAGCCATGACTCACATGAGCTTTGCTGTGATGAGTCATTTGATCCAATGTTAAAGCTTCTCATTATGATGGTACACAGCAAAACCCCGGGGCTCAACACTTACCGCTAGACTGGCCTTTATGCAGGAACCTAAATGCTTTCAGATAACTACCTTCAGCAACCGCCCGTAGCCTTTAAGCTCAGCATCTAATGAGGGCCAGACTCACCCCGGCAGCTCGCTAGTTCTCAATAAGCAAATCTTCTTACCCAACTGCTGTTTGTATACCTGAAGCACTTTGACCTTTAAAGGGAAACGAACACAGCATGAGAGCAGGTGGCAAACAGGGCCAGAAGCGAATAACATAACGGGGCTAATTCACTAAACTGCTGCACTAATTCTCAGTGTTATTTCAGCACAAGCGTCTGTGTATTACTCACACGCTCCGCAATGCATTTTAACGAGGCGTTAAACGCACTGAAGAAACTCATGCATATTTAATTTAATATGAATATTTAATCAATTAGGTCATTGTCATTCTTTACAGTGCAATTTTTGTTCGGCGTAAATCTGGCTTATTTGCTGTACACAGTGTTTTATTCACAAAACTCAGCACTGTTTGCAGCTGTTAAGCAGATGTTGCACTGAATTTATCTTAAAGGACAGCAGTTATTTCTCAGATAATGATGTACAGTACAACAATACTGTAATCCAGGTGGATTTACCATATATTAAAAAGCTGATTAAGGTGCCTGGATTTCAGGGGCGAAATTCCTTTAGTAACTTTTTATTGTAATGTAACACTACATATAAGATGCATATATCACTCAAAAAACATGACAAATAGATTTCATGCATTTTTCTTATCTAGCATTACTAACCAATTACAACATTAAGCAATAATTTCAGGTTATTATATAAAAAGAAGCCATGTTCATGACAACATTTTTTATATACATAATCTATAATGTTTAAAAACTTACTAACATTAGCCCATGTTCAAAGAACATTCCGTTAACTGGAATATGGCGCTTTTCTTTATGAGCCAATGAGAAAACAGGAATGTGACCAACATCAGTACCTCAGTTTGTTCCTCTGAAGCTGAGCTCTTATTCCTCAAGCTTTGCTTGGTTTCTGTTTAGTGCAGTAGAATCAATACACAAGCCACTAAATGAAAACATAATGAAAGAGTTTCGCTCCTGAAGTAGCACTGATCTCATATTCCTCCAGATTAATTCATTTATACATAAATTGACTTGAAATAAAAAAAAGTTTGTAAGACATGCACAATGTTATTAAATAATAGTAATATTATCAGGTTACAAGTCAGGAAATGGTAGGTCTTTGCAGACTGTTTTTTTAAAGTCGTGGTCACAGATTGAGTCGCCACTTTAAAAGCTACAATTCACTTTAATTGCTTTGAAATAAATAATACACTCCCCACAGAAAGTATTTATTTCCAGTGTCATTTTTCACTCGTCAATGCAAAGTACTTTATACCTTATAAACCTTGGCTAAGAAACCCACACATATAAAGGTATTAATAAAAGAAAATAAAAAGATAAAAGGAGACATAGCTTGAGGCTCTCTGAAAAACCTTCTCACAGGTCTGCGTTGAGCGCTTCCATGGAAATGTGTTAAGTAGGGATGTTTCAAGACTCTGATAAATGTATTTTAATTATTATGTGAAATTGTGTGAAACGTGACAGCTAGTTACTTACAAAAATAAGCAGAAATGTTACTTGTATTTTGAGCTTTGCTGTTGATGAATGTAAAACATTAAATACTGTTAAGTTCATTAAGTTCTGTTTTGTAACAATCAACAGGAAAGTTTAGAGTCATTAATATAACAAGCAATGTTCCATTTACATTCAAGAACTGGTCAGGTAAAATCGTAAAATCAAGAAAAAAAAAGTAGCATCTTAACGCTGTTATGAAACGATATTAGCGAACAACATTGCCCACTCTTGCCTGTGATGTAAAACACAAAGCCAGTCTTATATCTTTATTTCCACTGCTTGATGTTTATTTCCACTACAATGTTTGATTTAACTGAGCGACTTACAGTTAAAAGATGCATTAGGACACACAAAACAAGCTCAGCTCCACACACTAACCCAATCACAGCTAACACAGATTGTATTAGGAACAATTCCCTTGTTGTTTGTCGCAAAGCAATAAGCTTTGCCCTTGTGTTTGTTTGTCCATAACTTTGCAAAACAGACATTATCATGTGCAAATGAAATATATTACCATAAATGTCTCAAACTAAACTAAGGTTATGGAATTTCCAATAAGAAACAGAAATGAAATAAAAGAGACTTTTTCAAACTCGTCCGCTGGCACTTCAAATGTCAAGACGTCTGAATCTTCACCAAGCACATCACAAGGGTGCCAGATCAGGCTGTCTTTGAGACAATGATTAATAAATAATAATCAATAAGAAAAAGGGCCATCTAGGGTTATACAGTGTCCTCTATAGAGGCCGAATGGTGGCGTGATGAACTTCTGTAGGAGTGAAGGTTAGATATAATGCAGTGACTTAATTATTCTTTATGACAGTAATATATAAGGTATCCTCCTATAGATGCCTTCATTAACCCTATGGCAATGCCTGATGTATTCAATATATACAGAAAGCACAGATTGTGCTTTATGTGGTCAGTATATAATGCCGAGGGGAATATAACAGCATAACAAGTGACTTGATGTTTGTTAGGTATAGAAAACATCTAAGACTTGTTGCTCACATTTAAGCATTTAAAGCGACCAAATGCTATTAAACGTACAACATTGTGAATATCTAGTTGATCACAAATTAACACTTAAATTAATTATTTTAAGAAAAGATATAGTTTCCAAAATTATATTATCATTGCCTCTATTTCTTAAGTTGTACGCAATGTTGTGCCATTAAATGTGATCATTCTGATGATGTGATAACACTTGTACAGTTTTACAAAACATAACTTTAAAGTGTGTAATGACAAATCTTAACCTCTGTCAGCAGAGTTAGGTTGCTAAGCAACACGATATGTAACAGCATAAAGATGTGTGGTTACAGTAAAGGTCATCTTTTATGAACTGAAAATAGCCCATCATATCAAAGAATACTTTAAACACACACACACGCACACATATATATACATGCATACATACATACATACAAACAATGTGGAGAAAAGGTTTTGAAAAGGTTTAGTGATTCAAGGACAATTACAATGAATGATGGGCCACAGTGAATTGGACATTATACATGCTACATTAAATATGTTTCTATGAATGCTTAACAGATGACTTCCACTTAAAGTTACTGACTACTTTAATTTGTGGTCATATTATACACATTATATGTTCCCATTACATCACAGAGTATTATCGTTCCTGTATTGTATAACCTCAAATTTGCCCTTCACAGGGTCCTAGTTCCTTGGACTACGAGGGGCCTATAAAGCCTCTATACTAGGGTAGTCACCTACAGTCCTGGAGGGTTCCTACAGAACAGCAGAATTTTGAAAGACAGTGGCTAGTATATAGTATACAGTAGTGTACAGTGGCTAGTATAAACTATAGTATACAGTGGCTAGTATACAGTAGAGTATACAGAACTAGTATACTAGTTCTGTACACCAGAAAACTTCAACCATAATGCCATGCTTTACTTTTCTGACAATTTGATGTGATTTTGTTTAGGAACATTAGCGCTCATATACCGTCTCGTACACCAACCATTAGATATCACAACAAAAGAACATTAGCTTGTGGCCTTCTCATTGTCTTATTCATTTTCAGTGACAATCGTATCACTTAAATTAGAAGCCGGTAAAAAAAAACTCCTTAGTGTAATTTTCAGGAGAATACAATTGAATTCTGCTGTGTGAAAATTGGCTGTTGTTATCTACAATAGCTGGGTTATATGAATAGCCTTGTATGAAGATATTCAAATTACTGTTTCAATCAGACAAGGTACTTTTAAATATCAAATCTTGTAAGTGTAAAGTCTTTATAAACATTAGCCTTGCAAAATGGCACCATGCATCTTTTGATGATGCAATTGTGCACGTGGCTTTTGGGTGTAACAGCTTTGCTCTAAACAGGTCAGCAAAATAAATTGCAGTATATTTCTATACAGCTGCAGAGGAAGGTCTTCGGTGCACGACAGCCACTTTTCCATTATGCTTACACTGTAGATCGAGGACTGTCCTTAACTGACATTGAACAAACTAAATATAGACATCACCCACATCCGAATTATTGCAGGCAGTGAGAGGTGCAGGTTTATGATAGATACAGCACGTCAGAAGGGGTGTCAGTATCTTTTGTAATAAGTCATAAGGGTGGCTGAGCAAGGGAACAGATGACATAAACTGCTTATCACATTATCTGTCTCTCTCTCCTCATCACATTCACCACAAACCGAGGAGCCCTGAGGTTATCTGTGTGACACTGTGAGGAAAATTAATCCATTTTAAAACTGAGACAACAAACTTTTCCCACAGATAAACCATAAGGGGAAGGTTTAAGTTAAGTTGTTGGCAGCCATGTAGCTCAACTGAGTTCAAGTCTCAGAAAACAGAAATATACTGTAAACTGTCAACTAAAAATTTAAATTGTAAAAGTATACTTAGCGCTTCAGGAAGGATATGTATTAACATTTATACTGACACATCTGTTTACATGCAAGACTGGCCATATATGCAACGCATAAACCTTTCATGTCTAATCAAAGTCCCTTTAAAGGAAGTCCGTGCACTCAGCAGCCATCTTTGCAACACCTCCGGGCAGCTGTGAGGAAAGACTGATACCTTTAAAAATGCTGACTAGGCTCCCAATAAAACACTGTACTTCAGACAAACTACTAAACCCTACATGAACTGTATCACAAATTCTTTTTCTTGAGCACGAAGAAGAAGAAACAAGTTCCAGATCACTTCAGCTTCTCTGAGCACTGCAGCTTCCCTCATACATGGTAACAGAAGTGCTGTGTCTTTTTAATTCTATAATCTCTGGTCTAATGCAGTAAAGAAAGGTTTGGTATTTCTTTGTGATTTTAAGTCTTACCTACAAACATTTTCATTTATAGACACTGGATAGGATACAACTTAAAGAATTTATGTTAATCTGTGGTAACAAAATACCCCCAACACTAGATGAGGCAAGAAGTTTTAACTATTTTTTTTGGTTCAAACCTTTGAAATTCACAAGAAAAGAACTATAGGTTTCTGAAAAAACACTTCTTGAAAAACACAAGCATTTTTTACAAGCAAATTTTAATTCCAAACCTTGTAGTTACTAAGATAGAGACCCTGTTTACTCCATATAAACAGCATGTATAACACGAGAATGTGAATTATTTGGCTAAATCTAAATAACAGATCTTGCAATAAAGCATACCACAGTATTTCTCACAGTATCTGTCTTTCTTATCAACAGACACTGCACAATAAATCAGTAATTTTGCCTGGCCAGACCGCTGTAAGTCATGAAATTGGGTTCATTTCTAAGTTAAAACTAAAGCGAGAAGTTTATCTCTGTTGTTGCTCAAAACAAATCTACCTCCTGTAACCCTTTGTGACACACAGGAAATTGCCGGCGCTCTGTGACAACAGCTGGTGTGTGACAGAGATTGATCGTAATGCGCTTGTATTTGTCAACATCAGCATGTTTTTGCTCTCTAGCATCTAGAAGCTGAACTTACTTTTTCAATCACATTATGAATTACATTTGCACACCAAGGACATCCCAGCTAACAGAGAACATTCTGAGAACGTTCTCTAAGTTCTCAAGAACACTCTTGCCGCAAAGTTAGTAGAACTTCTTTAACACACACACACACACAACTGCATGTATATAAAACTTTTACAAAGTTCTAAAAACTGGATATTTCATATTATTTCCAACTTTGTTACTTTATGTAAACATTGGGGAAATGTTTTCACAAAATTGCTGGGTGAAATTGTGGAATAAAGCATCACTGTTTGCGCTGACCATCTGCTCACTGCAGTACACGCTCTTTCCAACCTTAAAGGCTCGCAGCTGTTAAATATTTCAAAAGCTCATTTGGTCATGCAGGTGTGGGTTTAGAGGAAAGATAGTTTCTCATACTTTTTGTGACAGTCCTTCTCGCTGTTCTTAACAAAGAGATGAAAGCATTGACATACTCTGCAAATGAGAGTGGACAAGACATATGGGAGTTTCACTCGCTCCTTTTTAACTTCTAGATACTTTGCTAATGCAAGTCTTACAATGACCTTCTACAGAAAGTTAGGATCATGGCTCAGTTAAATGATGGTTTAAATACTCTATATAGATATAAATATATATAGATAATATATAGATATATAGGTCACAGCAAATGACACTAACTTTCTTTTTACTGTAGACAATTTCAATTTACGAATTTGGTTTTAAACAAGTAAAAAGGAATCAAACCTGTGACTTAAGCTTTGCTAACACCAGTTTAGTGTCAGTTAAGTTACAGGAATATTGCTTTTTTTAGTCTGTATAAAATAAAATTAGCAGTTAATTTATATGTCTGTTTTCCATAAAAACAATTTTCCAAAGGTTTAACTTCTACCCCTGCTACTCATATTTTAAATTAAAACCTCAGACTTTGAAATTCGTGATGCACCTTATTTACTAGTTTATTCTGCATCATTTTAAATTACAGTTAATAGCAATTGAGCGTTGAATTACAATTACTGTAATGTTACCGTATTCGATTGATGATAGATGTTCTTCCAATCTGTGACTTTGAAAAGAGAGGTAGAAAAAGAGAGAGAGATGGAGGGTGAGAGCCTGAAAAAGCGAGTGAGGGGCGGCATGCCTCCATGGTTAGCCAACCTGAAAGCGCTCGAGCGGTTGAGCGGTAAAGATAAGCTCTGAGCAGATGCTGGCGTTTCAAGAGCTCAGCAGGTGCCACATGCCTTTCAGCTGAGTCACCGATGTGATTGACAACTCAGGAAAAAGAGCGATGTAAAAACAGGCCCTTCTGTTGGGCTGGAGCACAAACTCTTTCCTCAACCTTTTAGCTTAAGAGATGAAGGATCCGCCATGTGCCGCCCCTGCACATCATCAGGGAGAAATAATGTCTAATGCAACAACAGGCAGTTCTCCAAATCAACAACAGACTGTAGTGCTCCTGTAGCTCAACTGTCAGAGCATTGCACTAGCAACGCAACGGTTGTGGGTTTGATCCTTTAAATTGTATAGCTATGATATTGGATAAAACACCTGTCAAATGCATAAATGTAAATGAGACTGAATACAGCACAACAGGACAAACACATGAATGATGTTCATCAAAAGAGGCTTACAAGCAGAAAAAACAGCCTGGGTCTTACACACAAGTCCACCCATCACAGCTTAACTACCACGTAAAAAAAAACTAATGAGCAGTAGTGAATTTAACCACAGTTTTGCCTGGTTTGATTAACTTGGCATGGACTGTGCTATTAACAAAATAACTGCTTAAATAAGCCACACTGACAGAACTGTCATCCTTTAAAGCTGGGCTTATTTATGTTGAATGTAAACTTGGTTTTGTCAGCCACCCTACAAATCCACTGGTCACCCCCCCAAAACTTTTGGGCACATCCAAATGGCCAGTCTTTGCATTACAGTGACTAAACATCAGAGTCTAAGAATTCTTATTTCAAAGATTCCAGGACTTTTTGTTCTATCATCTATGAAGCATTGACTATAACTGCTGTATATGAACTTCTGAATGCAGACTACAAAGGTGACTGACTCATCAATCACATTTTATGAGGTTCACAGTGATATAGGCAGCAGAAATAAGTCATCAATGAAAAGAGTTCACAAGTAATAATGTTAAATATCAGTTTGGAACCATAATTAATTATAATAAAGGAAGAAAAGCTGGAAAATGATATTGTGATATATTATACACTAAATCAGGCTCATTTATTACTTGTTTCTAGTGAACATAATACAATCTGAGTGCTGCTAATTTACTAGCATTAAAAACAGTTTCCATCTGTCATCTTTATTTTTCACCAATATACAACAATAGTTACGCTTCAGTGAATGTACTGTTTCATTTTAAAGTCCTGAGGTAACATTTTCCATTAAACTGCAGTAGGAGAAGGAGTGAGGGTCTTCACAAAAAGCCACACAGCATGGAAAAGAAACTCAGCTTTAAGATCATACAGCCTTTCTTACATTCTTCAATTCTTCAATATTATGGTATGCAGTGGCACAAGGTGCTAACATGCATACCATAGGTGCTACAATGGTGTAACAGGGTTTGATATGGTGGAATACAGCATTAAAATCTGTAAAAAAAAATGGTGATACCATTTCTAAGCAGATTTCACAGGTTTAACAAAGCAATTTTAAAAAACTGATATTTTCATCAGGAGAAACCTCAGGGGTGGTCAGCCCGCCTTTATTAACAATGTAGAAATGGATACACACACAGTTTTTCTGTTTACCAAACAAGGCCT
>JBAJNP010002152.1:0-51254 GCA_036877545.1 Yasuhikotakia modesta
ATACAGTCCAAATTTTCTCACTTGACTTTTAATTTGGGCTTTTCAGAAGATGGCAGAGTTTAATTTAACCTTTACTAAGATTGGTCAGTTTAAAGCCCACTGTGAAGGAACAGACCCACAGATACAGCAGCTCTGGTTTGGAGATCTTCTGTCCATGAACTGGTCCAGGCTTTGGCATCTTCTAGCTTCATTCTGAGCTGAGAGCTTCTTATCATGAGTGTCCAGCCTCACACTGAGGCACGGTCCACCCTCCCCTGCAGAGCAGTTTTACAAAAACATAAAGACCCATGTGGAAATAAAGCCCATGCGCTAGTTTCTGTTTATACGTTCTTCACTTTCCTTATATGGGAGTCTAAATTTTATTTGTGTTTAAAGACAACATGATGTTTTTAAAGGTTTGGCAGCTAAACGGCACTATTGCTAATTAAAGAACATTGTGTTGACAGTATGTTAAATATGTTTCATTTGTTTATATATTTATTATATTTGTTTTATGTATTCCGACCCCTCATCATTAAATCAACAAGTTTAATCAACAATAACGTTATAGACGGTATAAAATCCGAATTCACACCATTTTACACGGTGCTATTTTTGGAACAGGATGTGGATGAAGCGCAGATGAGGTAACTGATGTTTAGCGCCTAAAAAACAGGAAGTAATTCTTTCAGTAAAGTTCCCGCTTGAACAGGGACCGGTGCAAACATCCAGGAATGTTTATACTGTACAACAAAAGCTCTTTATATAAAAAACAAACCTGCAAACAGTGAGGGGGAAAATTCTGCCTCACAGCCTTGAGGTTTCCAGGTTTCTTGCAGAAAGCAGAAACATAAGAAGTGTTTGCAAACTAAAAAAGGCTCCCTATAGAGCAGAAAAGACAAAATGTTATAGGTGCAGCGCGGGCGTGTGGAGATAGAGAGCGGCTCTCTTTTTTGTGTTGCTCGGGGGAGCCAGTCTTACCCAGAGAGCCCTTCAGGTCTGGGAAACACACAACTCTTTGTGCAGCACAATGGCCCACTGCGTCTGCCAATCAGAAGGCAAGCCTACACTCTAGTGCTAATGGGCAACCGCAAACTCCTGCACAGCACACTTTATTCTCTCTTTCTCCCCATCCTCTCTCTCTCCTCTTCTCCACCTTGGCTTTCCTTCACCTTGGCATTCATCAAAACCGTGGAGTCCAGAGAGACGCAGCTGTACTCGCGGAGGCACAATTTGTTTGTGCCTTGAAACCAGTACGAGGAAAAATAATGTTTTCAGGAGATCAAAAACGCAGCAGAATTTTCTTGTCGCGGTGTGTGTGTGTATTCTGTGACCTGCTGGAGGTTTTTTGCCATCGGGTTTGTGTGATAATGACTGTCTGACTGTATTTCACCGTTCCAAATTCATACGGTGGGATTACTGAACATTGTTGTGCATGTGATGCTAATCACAAAATCAAAACCAGAGAGCCACTAACCAGGAAATGACACATAAATACAGACATAACAGTGCTGATCAATGCAGGAGAATACAGCTCTAAACCAACCAACATTTTTACAGTCCTGTACAGTAGCAACTTCACTACTTAAAAATCCTCTTTATCATCAACATTAATGATGTTAAAAACTTTTATAAAATACCCAAAGTAGGAGCATTTATTAATACTAATTGGCATAAACTTCTACCCAGTAATGTGATTAATTAGCATAACCGTAAGCTGTTTATGGTTACCAGGCAATCTCATTTAATGCTAATAGGATAACAGAATGTATGCCCACAGATGTGTGTGTGTGTGTGTGTGTGTGTGTGTGTGTGTGTGTGTGTGTGTCGTTTTACATTGTACAACGACTCAACAAATCACAACAAAGAGTTAAACTGAACATTGAATACATCAGACATCATGATATGAAGCGTATTAGTTAGATTGCCCGATAAAACATTTATGCGTAAAACATTATGTTTACAGTGTCTGTTTTGCTGTTATGCATTCAACTCTGTTGCTAGTCACAGATGTACAGCGCACAAACAGAGTGGTATATTTACACCATATGTGGTGGGAAAAATAATCTCAGAGTAATCTCTGATTCTCACATGAGCCGGGCAACATGATCAATATCCTAGGGGCAAGTTATTGCTGCCACAGTCTGGAAGACAGACGAGAGCCAGGATGTCTTTTCCTCAGATCCGTGCCCACACAACGCTTGGAAAGAAATGATTTGACAATTAAGCATCTAAGCCATTTGTTTTTACCTCCAATTTCTGCCTAGAATGCTAAAATATCACTTACAGAAACGGTACTACAATGTTTTTAGGTGGCATGGCGATATTTTTGTATGCATGTTGTAAAAAATGGTGTTTTTAAAGAACCCCATAACACGATGTATAGCATAATACGTGAACATGGCAATCACTCACTGTACCGTAGTATATTTTATGTTACCRTGGTAATGGCRCTACAGTATTACAGTACAGGCTGTGCACGAATACAACGTGTGTTTACTCATGTCCTGCAGGTCAAGTATAAAGTGATCAAAGTAAAGATTTATGTAAATTATCATCTTACATACAATCATACAGCAGATCTGATTATGCATGTATCATAAAAACAGTAGATTTATCATAATCCTCAAGAAAAGCAATTATATATTACCTTGGTAACAGTACAGAGATGAAAGATATTTGTTTGTTAGTCTCAAATGTTCCTGTATTGTCTAGTGCTGATGAAATATCAAATATTTACTTTTTTAATGATTTTTCTGGTAGCATAAAATTAAACAATTACATTTTTTATTGCCTATTGAGTTTCAGAAATCAGAAATGTTTTATCTAGCATCTCTGACTGATGCTAGAAAATTGATGACAAACTTAGAAAAATTGCGATGTGCAGTGACTTATTCACAAGATGCAAAATATATAATATTATAAATCAAATATTTAAAATAAAAGATATCTCTCTGTTATCTCTCTGTTGTCCAAAATAAATTCTATTCACCTATAATGATGTCATTAAAGCTGCCATAGTAACTGTCTATGGCCTCTCTACTGCCATCTCTGTTTACAATGAGAAACTGCAGGTTACTTATTAGTTATTTCTTAACATGTTCACCAAGTTTAAATTGTAAACAAATCCTGTAAGAACAAGCTACAAACTCTGCAATATCTACAACACCAGACATGCATATAGTAGCAGTTTACATGACATTTCCTGTAAACATGGGCCAGGCATCTTAAATAATAAATTATTATTATAAATTTATCATTTCCAGTTGGGGTGCTGAACACTGATGTGCAGTTCTTGCTTGATAACTGATCTTTGTTTCTTTTTAATTGCAGTTTTAAGGAAAAGATTCAACTGTTTTGAAATCACACACACACACACACACACACACACACACACACACACACACACACACACCTCACACACACACACTGTTTGCCATTTACTGAACTGCTGGCATTTCCAAAGGCTTGTGAGGTACTGAGCAGAAATCATCAGTTAACACCAGTGATTGCACCAGATTAAGTGGCCAGGAGAAGCACTTTAAAAAGCTTTTCTTCTCAGTCACAGCTCCCCTGTTCCAGATTAACAACAAGTGATAACACATGAGAAGCCAATAAAGAACCAGCCTTCACTCATCCTCCAATCAGAACTTCCCGTGGCAGTTTTTCAGCAGCGTGTCATGTCAGTGAACGACCCCCACTGTTGTATGATGTCCTCCTGGGGGTCTCGCCTCTACAGACCACCATTTCACAACTGGTTTTGCTCCAGGGTGTCTGTTTTACATGTAGTGGCAACACAACAGCTCCAGAATTGTTTTTCTATCATACAGAAGAAAACAGCAATCCATAACTCTACTGCCATCTCTGTTTGAATCATAAAACAGCAGCTTACTTATACATCATTATTATAATCTTGCTATTGAGAATCAGGGAAAGGAGACAGTTTTAAACTATGTGCCGTGTACAAGCTCAGTTGTTCAATTTCAACCCAAACTGTTAATTTCCTACCCAAAAGTTAATTTAAAATCTAATATTAGCATGCATTAATATTACCATACAGTGCAAAGGTTCAGAAACATGCACAATTCGCCCATGAAATGAAACGGTTTTGAGTTTTCTAAATACTTTATAAATAACTGATATATTCATGCTATTGGCAGACAATTATTCAACGTACAAACACATTTAGCAGAACCATGTTTGTCCTTGTTGCCAGCGAGCCCAATGCTAATGCAGTCTGGGTCATGTTTTCTTTTAACTAGCTTTTTTTTGCTGCTGTTTATAGAGTTTGAGGGTGAGGGCATCACACGCAATCTGTCCATGTTGGCATCAGTCTCATTTCACCAGCTTCCACCAAGCGACAGATAAGTTTGCACTAAAATAGTTTGACTGAGCTCAAACACTCTGGAGAGTTTTTCTCCTGCCATTAAATAGATGTTAATAAATAATTCTGTTTATTTATCCGCCCTAATGATGTGATTATATGGTTAATTGCATTTAACTGTTAGCATTTAGCATGTTTTGTCCCTGCTGTCCGTGACCCAATCGGAACAGACTCATCGGTCCATCGCTGTACTGGAAGACACAAGACACGCCCCCAGTCAATGCATTTGATCGCATTAATGATGCACTGCGGTCTCTACAGTTCGGCAGTGTAGTTCGTGCAGTGTGGCAGTGTCAGCCCTTTTTGCACTGTTTTTTGGTTTGCTAATTTATGAAAGCTATGATGTGGTGCTCAGGTTTAATGCTTTTTAATCTCATGGTTGGCTGGTCGCTGGCATCTTTGCATGCTGGTGTGATTTGTCCTGCTGTTTCAAGGTTTATCCAGAGTTCTGCTTGCCCTGCGGCAGAAGTCGTCTGCGCTGCCTGCGAGTCCATTAACCCAGAGTGTTGTGAATCCTGCTGAAAGATGGTCATTTTAATCACTTTTTAGGGGACGTTTAGGAACTGAGATAACGCTAGCTTAATAACATTATGCTCTGGACCAGTCATGCATGTTTATGATGTGCATTTCAGACATGTTTGAATGGCCCACAACTTGCGGTCATTATATTACAGCGACTTGTTGATTAAAATTTTGACTTTAAAGATATGGTAGGAAACTAGCTTTGAAAGCATGAGATCCCGCCCTTCGTTTAGAGTGCTGGCCACAGCCATGCCCCCTTTAAAAGTATGCAGATACATCATTTGACAGGCAAATACGGCATCCTGTTACTGCATTCAGACCAAATGCAATAATTGGACAAACATTTTGTTTTCCATATCCATCAGCATGCAAAGAGACTTTCAACCAAAAACAAAAAAGTCTGTGAAACCAAATAAAATTAAAATAATAATAAAAAAAAGCTAGCTTTGAGGCTAACATCTATATGGTGGCGTATCTCTAAATGTCAGCGTGAAATAATGTGATTATCATTTAGATTTATCATGCTAATAATCACATCTCTAAACTCAGTGTATCATGATGAAATGATGAGAGCACGAAACAAAGTTCAAGCAAATGCAAAGACAGAAATCTTAATCACATGCACAAAAGCGGTCTGGGCATCTCCAGCGAGAAACGGAGGAGCCGCGGATGTAAAGCCGTCAGAAGCTTCACTTCTGAAGGAAAGTAAACGCAGTTTTAAATCCAAACAACAAATGAGAGCACCGAAACTGTGAAGCGCGGACCCCGCGGCCGGTTCTGTACTTAAGACTTACAACTATCTCATTATCTTTCACTCCACACACATCAGATACGAGCAGCCATTTGTCATGGACCGATCCCCTCCCTCTGTTCCCCACACCCCCGGGCATCAGACCAACACTTCTGCAACACTGCTGTACATAATTGCCATATGGACCCCATTTTGAGCCAGACCAGAGACTAAAAACCCCGCCGGGCAGATTCCCCGGATAGTTCAATGAATATTTTATCTAATTTCCATCTAATTTGCTGCAAATCATTATACAGAACATTTCTAATTAATTTATAGGACAGATCCGATTTTGATAACTTGATAGTTTTCATTCTCACCTCGTTTGTGGAAGCGACACACTTATAATATAAACTGGCTCTTGTCACTATGTATAAAATGCCCATTTACCAAATGTTTGAGTGTGGGGAGTTCATGCGGCTGTACCCGCAGTTTAATTAACTTTACACTATTTAATTAACCCAGGAAACCGCAGAGACAAAAGCTTCATGTGAAAAGTATTTCATGTGACTCAAACCAATGCCATTCTGTTTCAAACCTGTGTTCAAGAAATATTTGACGTATGCGCGCACAGGAACGTAATATTAATAAATGGCGTTTGCTGTTTCTTTTGGTTTGACAGTTTAAAACTGGTCTGCAGGCTTTTGTGTTGTCTGTCAAAAAACATCAAATACAAACATCACAATCAATTAAAATTCATAAAACAAAATCTGTAAAGCTGTGTTTGGAGCCTAAAGTTAACCAACAAAATTTCCATAAAATTTATTTGTTAATAATCACAGCAATTGGGAAACAGGGTGGAATCTTAATATATGCAGTTAAACCTTCAAAACCAGTCAAATAAAGAAATCACACAGACATCAGATGTGTTTAAAACTAGCTTATGTTCATTTGATGTCAGATAATTGAGCTTCTCATTGTATTTTACCTCTTATGGAAAGTGCCATTTTCACTTTAAACTCATAATTCAGAGATGTATTATCCATTTGTGTTGATTCCAGTCTAAATAAACAAGCTGTTTCAGTGTTGCGAGGGAACTACAGGAGAAGACAGTCGCGCTTCGCGTCGCATTAAGTGCAATATCAGATTGTTGGAAACATGAAGCTTTGTTGCCTTCGAGGCTGAAACAGTGTTTTGAATATGATTCCATCAGCAATTGACAGCAGGGAAATGAGAAAAACTGGAAATGTCAGAAACACTAATACACATGCATTTATTAGCTTGCAGGCTGGTGAGCGCAGCGTTGTACATTGCGCTACAAAAGCACAAACACAAGCTCTGAAAAAACACGACAACTCTGAACAGACAAGTTGTCAAAAAAATGTTCAAACAATGCCAAATTAGAATCAATCATAATGGAATAAAACAATCATTCTTTTCACATAATTGCTGTTTTTTTCTAAACTTGTCTGTCAGAATTTCAGTGTATCCAGCATGTTCTGATTCTGCCCGATCCGTTTATTGATTTGATTTAAATGCGATTTGCATCTTTCCTTCCAACACTTGGACAGAAGCCACCATACGGCCGTCCTCTAAAGCCTGATGTGACGTCAAGTTCTCAACATTGTGGTAAGTGGCTTACTGGCAGGAACTCAGAGCCATTAACAGAAAGATTCTGCATCAATTCCCACCTGGTGAAATTATCTGACCGTGTCTGTTGTGCCCTTGAGCAGGAAGTTAACCCTTCAGCGGCTGCTGCACTTCCTGTTCTGTGATTCTCTCTGTTTACACAGAGCCTGGAAATAGTGAGACATATCCCAGCATGCATCTGTCTTTTATGTGTTACATTAACTTTGAGAAATGTATAATTATGCCTGTGAATTCAACATGGATTACAACAAACAGAAAATGACACGCACTTTGTGAATATTTGAGTTTTTACAAACTGTTTCTAAAATATTTCTATCCTGGCAGATATTTTGAGTTTTGCTAAACAATTCCAGGCCCACTAATGCATTTTACTTTATACATTAAACAAATCATTTGTCTACAAAATCTGTTTGTCTGAATGAAAAAAAAAAATTTAGAAAAACATCAAATGTAATATAAAAAAAAATTGGGGTTACATCAGATAAACGTACGTGTTTCTTCCACCCCGTTCACATGCAAAAAGGACAGAGGCAGATTTAACTGACAGAATTTGCCAGAATGATCCTAATATTTGAGACACATGTGTGTCACGGGGAGGCAGCGACTGGAAATATTCCAATCTCAGCTTGTCTTGTGCTCTTGACAGGCCCATCAGGTGTGTTCTCTGTTCTAGCCTTTTCACTCATGACCTCATTCTGTCATGCGCTGTCTTAGTTCCTGCTTAAGTCTTCCATAAAGTGTCCCAATGCACAACACATGTACAAATGCATTATAAATAGGCCAGTCATCAATCAGTCACTCGGTTTGATGGCAATTCTACCAGCGTCGCCAATTTGCCGCATTTCCATCGTTGAGTGTCGGATGGAGCGCCGACATGCGGTGGCTGATTAACAGAAACTTCTGAGCTGTTATTTCATTATTCTGATTTGTACGAGAGCTTACAGATCATTATATCCCCTCACGGCTGACATTGTGCTTAAGTCTATATTTGTCCCTCGCAGTCTAGCCAATTATACACCCGGTTTTATCCTCCAAACCTGCGGCGAACACCGGCATCACTCGAGCGATGATTCATCACCTGAGCCGCCCCGTATACGTTTGAAAGAAACACAGCAATTGCTGTATTGTCCGGATTGAGTCAACAGACCCTCGGGGAGTTTGAGAGACGAGCGAGTCATGAGCTCAGCTGCCAAAATCCGCTGCGCTGGCGGCGTCTTATACACACTAATAAGCTCACTTATAAGTCAAAGGCTGCGTCTGGAGAGGTGACGACACTGAAAAACACCATCAGCCGTTTACACGCTCAGGCTGTGTCTGCTGGCCACTAGTTAGGCTCTCTCAGAGAGGTCTTACAGTATAACAGGACATTCATTTTTAAGGAGACGTAAAATGTTTGTCATATATTTTGTCTGCTGTTTTCTGATGCAAATAAATCTGCTTTAGTAAAACAACCTTATTTGTTTAGATGGTAACCAACACTTTGGTTTATGTTTTGGCATTTATAAACTTTTATAAACATCTTTACAAGACTGGCACACAAAAATGAGCTGCTTTTGCAGTCTTTATTTCATAAAGTATAGCACGTTAGCAGCACAAACATTGTGGGAACAGCCACATACTGGTCCAAAAAGTAACTTGAATGTAATTCGCTTTGGATAAAAGCATCTGACAAACGCATGAATGTGAAAACAAGTTTCATTTAACTAGTATTTACAAAGAAAATTACACACACAACTTCAGGAAAAACTTT
Organism: Yasuhikotakia modesta; assembly: GCA_036877545.1. Classification (NCBI taxonomy): domain Eukaryota; kingdom Metazoa; phylum Chordata; class Actinopteri; order Cypriniformes; family Botiidae; genus Yasuhikotakia; species Yasuhikotakia modesta. Next base: position 9,016 of record JBAJNP010002152.1, read on the forward strand.
TGAGACAAGCACAGCTCTGAAGAAAAGCGTGGAGTTTAGACTCGTGATCGACGGAGCTGCTGTTGTCAGAGGGCGGCTCGGTGACCTTTGACCTCACAAAGCTGTGCTTCTCTTCCTGAAGGGGAACGGGGCTGGATGCACAACAGCAGCCGAGAGACGCCTGTCAGAGGAACCGGAGAACAGAGGTTAACCAGGTCTTTCATTTGCTGGATTATGGTAAACAAAAAATGTCATTAATATGAACAGAGAGGGGAAATGAACGCAGCCGCGCTGAGCTGGTGCGAGACGCAGCGAAACATCTGCAGAATATCATAAAAGCGTTCTCACTAAACATTATGCAAATGATGTGCCTGAGCAGATTAACATGAGCCATTATACATGATTTATGTAAATGTTGTACACAAGGTCACTTTTATGTAAAGTCAAACTCAAACTTTTTACTCTGTCGGAAAGAATTAAGCGAAAAGATCCACTTTTTACCTGCTGCCACATCCAATATCCCGAGATACATAATACTGATACATAATTCATCTGTAAACAAAGTGTTTCGGAGGAACCTGCCTGAACTAATCTAATGACGGGATTCATGTTTAATCGGTTTCAGCGCGACGTTTACAACTGACGCCAATAAAAATGCAAATTAATTCTATTTTATGCATCGTGTTCTGCCAATGAGCAGCAATAGATTTTAATCACCTGTAAAAACTAACAGACTGTTTCCAGTGTAATTTGATTGACACAACAGCCCACAAATCACAATCAGAAGCTACATACATATACATACATATAGTACATAGTAGTAGTGTGTACATATGTAGTATATACTATATGTATATACTATTTAATATACTATAATTTGTTTATTTTATGCATGTTAAAATTGAAAATTAATCTGAATTGAATATTACATACAAAAAATGACTGACAAAAGAAAATTCTGCATGTTTCCAAACCCATATTTTTTGTTTTACATCACACAGCTAATATCCACACAGCACAATCGTTTCTGGTTAAACTGTTCCTTTAAATATTTAGTTAGAAACACTCCAGGCCAACAGGAAAAGACGCAACTTACTTTGAAGTAGTTTTTGAATCTTTTGCTGACCAGATACAGAGCCACGGGATTGATGCATGAGTTTACAGAGGCCGTGTTCAGACCAATATAGTCCAGGATGAGAAAAGTACTGGAATACAAACCAAAATGAGCACAATGGCCACAAACGTGAGGCGTGTGTCTGCGTTTATCATGTTTTACCTGAGTAAGTTGCATCGGTTGGGGTCACGCTCATCATAGATGGTTAATTTTAGGATTCTGCTAAGATGAAGAGGAAACCAGCACACAGCAAACACCAGGACCAGACAGAAGACAGTTCTAGCCACTTCATAAGTCTGTTGGGCAGGACAGAAACACAACAGCTCTTATTTGTGCTTTACATTAAGATATTTGTAAGAACATTTCAAAACTTGTTGATTATTGGTGATCATCTCTCATCAATACTTGCGATCAATAAAAAAATTGTCTTTAATCTGTCAAGTGTGACAAATGACAAACAACACGACTGGTTACAGTTTGTCATTTCCCTCTGTTGACAGAACAGTCATCCAATCAGATGTAACGGTTGCTCCTGTTACTCAATTGGTAGCTCATTCTGCTAGCAGCACAAAGGTTGAGGGTTTGAGTTCCAAAATGTGTCATTTTTAAATCAAGTCACTTTGGATAAAAGCGTGCCAAACGCATGAATGTAAAAACTGAAATGTTTACCCTGATATTTTAAGTGTAATTTAAATAAACTCCCATGCAGAATAAGTTAATACATTCACCAAATTTTATGGCAGTTCTCGAAGGTCTGGCTTGTGAGACTACATCTGAATTATAGAGCAGTCACAGTTCTGAACGATTTGATTATATGAGCACTCGGGAAATTTAGAGCTGAAAGATAATAAAACACTTGGGGTTTTAAGCTTCACCCCGGCGCTAAAATGATTCTGCAACGTGGTCTGGTGAATATTTTTGACAAAGTTGGAGAACCGGGTTTTACTACTTCTCAGACATTTAGATCCACTGAAGGAGAACTCGCCTGCCTCCTGCGTTTTTCCTGAGAGACCTGTTTGACTTCTCTTAATATCCTCCAAACCATCAGCGAGTAAAAGAGGGCCGTGCAGACGAGCGGCATGAGGAAATAAAAGCCAAACAACCACCAGTCCTTCACCGCTTTGTAAAACTAGAAACCGGAGAAAAGAGTTTCAATGAACTGCAGGTTATTTCAAAAGACAACGAGAGCAATATTCCCACCAGCTCTCTTTAACAGACTGCTCTTACCTTCATAAACTGTGAGGATTGGACGGGATGCAGCAGACATATTCGCAGACTCTCGCCCTTGTAATCCATTGTAATCAAATCAAAAGCAACAGCCTCCGGAACAGCCAGTAAAGTTGATATTGTCCATATAAAAGACAATTTGAAAATAATCCACTTGGAAAACGTGACACCTTTGATTTGATTCCTTGATGCAACAACTCTGAACCTTTAGAACAGAAAGCAATTTGCACGTATCACACGAAGCAATTTGTCGTTTTTTAAATAGTCCAGTATAAAAAAAACATGCATTTGTCACATAATCATTTATAAAAGCTGAGCATGTATCTCTTTATACATGCATGACAGACAGACAGACACTCTTACCTGTCTATGCTCAGTGCACACAAGCTCAGAACTGTTATACCAACAGAGCTTTTCTGAATAAATGGCAGAAGTTTACAGAGCACGACACCAAACGGCCAGTCCACAGCCAGCAGCTACAAAACCCAATAAAACATCATATAGGTAATAATGCTGCTGCAGTATCTCAGTCTGAGGAGAAAAGTTCTATTTACAAATTAACAACAAAGTTACCTTGTAAACATTAATAGGCAAACCAATGACGATATAGAAAATGTCGCCCAGCGCCACACTGCCAATGAGAATATTGGGTCCGTTTCTCATGCATTTGTGTTCTGTAATTATTCTGAGAAGAGTCACGTTTCCAACGATTCCACAGATGAACACCAAACACGAGACAACGCTGTTGATGTACTTAAAGGCGTCTTTGATTCGGACGGGCCCAGAGCACACAGGAACCGACGGTTCTTTCCCTGAAGTTCTGCTCGCTGAGGCGTTCCATGGGTTCCATGAGATGTTTCTTGGGTTCTCCAGAGAAGTTTCAGCAGCTGTAGGTCCAACAGAGGACCAGCCAGGATGTGTCATCTGAGCACCAATAAACCCAACAGAAGAATGAAAACACAACAACAGCAAGACGAGTTCAGAGCCCTCCATGTGTCCAAATCGCTCTCTCCTGAAAAAAAGAGAGTCATCACCTTTAATACAAATATTTAATCTTCTAAACATGTTCCTCTTTGTCTTTATAATAATAATAACAATGTCTAAAATGTTCACCGTTCCCCAAAACAAAACACAAATCTTAATTTTTAACAATGTTTAAACTTTGATGTTTTGTATATAATAGTTTGTCATATATAAATGTATATTATCTCATATAAAGAATGAAAGTTTAGCTTCTTACCCTACGCTCTGTAACTTACAGTTTAACAGGTGTGTGTATATATACCTGCATATATGTGGTTACATTCTGTCATGGTGTGTGATGTCATTTACAAGCAGGCAGTGCTGAACAATAAATCTTGTATCTTGGCGTTCTCACCGATTCCATGTGTCACGCATCTGCCTGCGGGTCCTGATTCTGTGTTTCCAGCGGCACCTCCAGCTCATGTCAGTGTGTGTGTCTCTTTAACAGGACAGGCAGAACACACACATCATTGTTGCTCATTTCTACTGACGTTTCAATGCCCTTCCAGATGTTGCCACGGAAATAATCACTGGGACTCGTCCCAAAGCGACTGTGTGCCAAACTGCAAATGAATGCAAAGACCATCTATCTATCATCTATCTATCTATCTATGCTTTTGCTTCTTTTTATAAACACTACACAGAAACACCTGCCGTGAGTATTTTCAGAATGCGGTGCACTATTTTATTTCGTTCGTGTTTAAAACAGACTGTCTACAAGCTGCTCTGTGGAAACAGGAATAGCACAAGTGCTCCATATGTCGTCTTTTGTTTCCAGCACGGCTACTGAATCACTGGAGTTTACCCAGGTGAGGGGACTGGATGATGGGGTCATCGCCATGGCAACCACCACAACTCAGACAGAGCGGGAAGAGATGAAGCGCACCAGGCAGGCGGACAGCTGTGGGGGTGATCTGACTGCAGCATCACTCACCAGACAACCAGCAGCTCGCGCTGGAAGCGGATTTAAACAGGGGTTCAGACCTGTTCTGTTCTTGCTTTCTACACGTTATGATTTTTGTGGCTTTAAGTGTGTGTCATGCCCACTGTCTAGTGTAACTCATTTGGCACAAGGTCAGGACTGACGTTTGAATAAACAGATTCCAATTGGCCCAGTTATAAATCTAGCATGAGACTGTAAATCTGTCATTACCTTGACCCCTGCTCACACACACACACACACACACACTCACACACACACACAGAGAAAACTGAGGCCTTCAACTCTCTCAAAGCTCGAGTGAGAACAAGAGCCCAGCTGAACTTCAGTGTTCGCTTACAGTCGGTCAATAATGTCTCCTAATCCTTTCATTTGTAAGGATTTGCTTTTCTGAAACGAGCTCATTGTGAGGTGAGCGCCGCTGCCGCTGCATGAATATTGACCGCAACCTCAAAAGCCACTTATTGGTGAAGGAAAATTAGATTGAAAATTAAGTGAAACGTTGCTCACAATCTATTTTACTTCAGAAACCTGCTGCAGGTCAGGGGGACATAAAACGTAGGGCGGGACTTGACTTTACCAACAAGGATTTGATTGGATTATAAAAAGTGGGTGTTGCCTACCAGAATGCAGCCGGATGATTGGAGGACAGGTTTTGGATGTGATGCCAACTCTGTGATGTCATCTGAGGAGAGAAGCACTGAGGTGCAGTTTTTAGGTTTAAATAAAACAATCTTTTCTTCTGAATAACATTAGCAACCTGCACTGCGAAACTAAAAATATGGTGAATTGTGATTTCACAAGCTTTGTTTGAAGCTGTTGCAATATGCAGATTAACACACAAGATGAGAAAAATTACTTGAACTCGACACTTGCTGGTGAAATGTTACTCTATTTCCCCAACACATCACGCAAACATCATCACAGCTTCACAAAAGAACAACTTTCCGAAAACGTACAATTTTATCCAGCTGTATTAATAAGTGTCCTTTGATACAGAATAAATTTGGGAGCGTGAAAAGTGTTACTTTTAAAGGCTGAATATTAGAATTAAATAATTATAATCAAAGGTTGAATGTAATATAATTATAATCAAAGGTTGAATATAGAAAAAAGCTGATTTTTGTTCAGTTTTTAACTCAGTGAAATGTTAACTTACTTTAAGATAATTAGCTTTCAGTGGCACTATCACAATGGACTGAATTTAACTAAGCTAAGGGAACATTCTCAGATCATTCTTACAACCTAAAACTGGGTTCCTGCACTTAATGCAGTATTTAGTCTCAAGACAGGACCTTCCTCAGCAGTGATCTGGCCTCGGTCCAAACTCAAGGTCGGCCCGTTCCAGCATGATAAACTTATTTTTTTACCTCAGTTATTTTTACCTCTTATTTTTTACCTCAGTTTATAAAATGCAACAACAAGTCCATTGCACATATTCTGATTGTGTGAATCTGTTTATAATAGATTTTGTACCTTGCTGGCAAAAACATCTGCGCTCTAAACCATTTGACTCGCTTTAATGCTCATTGCACAAGATGCGCCGAAGTGAATATTTAACAAAATCAATTAATAAAGTGCCTTTACAAACACGATCGTCTGTCCTCATTCTAAAAAATCCCATTCCTGTCTCTCATGAGGCCATTCAACAGCCATCAATGGCAGTGTTTGATCCTGCATGAGTGAAAACACACACTGCCCTCGAGCGCAGATGCCCTCGTAGATCACAGCAGTCTCACGTTAAGACGTGTCAATACGCAACCGCATGCAAGAGCCGACAGCTGCCGCGCAAAGCCCAGGTGACGGGTGAACATCTGGCTCATATCAGAGCCCCACATCACTGTGGGAACCGTCTACAGCTGCATCCGTTCAATCGCTCACAAACCATTAGAATACACAGAAGCAATAGCGTCTTACAACAGAGCAATCCTTCAAAGGCTGGTTTCTGAAGTCTAGAGGTGTGTGTGAGATCCTCTGAGAATAATCATTTTTAACTAGATTTGCATTTCCTGAAGGAAATATCAGGGCTTTCAAAGCGGTAAACAATGGTGTCAAACTTCAAAGGGGTCAGATCATATAAATCAAACTCCCTGCATCTTCTGAGAAAAAAGGTTAATTGTGCTATGAAACGCTTTCAAACCTGAGAAACTCAAGGAGGTTTCTGTAGCCAGTGTGCCGCTCTCATATTCTGGAGGAAGAAATAAACAAAACTCAGTTTATGCAAACATTAGAATGACATTATCACCGCTGGTGACATTTTGAAAAGCAAACATAGTTTCAATTTTATAACTTCAAATCTCTAATGTCTCAAGCAAACCAAAGCAGACGGATACGGCTGAAAAATCTACAAAATAAAGCCTTTTGCCATTTGTACAATAAGCAGATGAATTAGTTGCAGATATAAACCTCACCACTGTTACGCTGAAGTTTGGTGGACCACAGACAGGTCTGTAATATATGGTCTGTAGCTGCTGTATGACTTTAGCAATCTTTCCAATCTGAGACTTTAACCTGTTTTATATCCACTGGGGAAAATTAATGACAATGTTACTCTTTAAAACTTGTGTTTATTTAAATCCACAGCCCTCACTTTAAGAAAGAAGTGGTATACAGATTCTGCACATACTGTACATGTTTTCTTATGGTTTTACGTGGCCTAAGTAAAACTGTTACATACCCAAAGAAAGCCTTCATCAAACGAAAGATAGAAACTTTAAGAAACTAAAGATGAACAAATTTGTTTTGTACGGTTTGTGTTGAATGCGCTGAATGATCCATTACATAAATCAGCATCTACACTTAACGTTATAAAAGCATCTGTAAGATCGTTGCGTAGCTGCTCTGTGTCTGCAAGGTCAAAGGTCAGATATCTCAGCTCCCACTGAAAAGAAACACCGTCCCAAAATGAGTCTTACAGACGTTTATCACCATAAAAGAACTATTCAACCCGCTGATGAAAATTTAAAAGAGATAATTTCATATAAAGACTCTCTTTCCGAGATTTTAATCAATGCTTTATATTTCTGCACATAATGACCGTCCCAAAACTCATTTCCGAATACACGCTTTTCAGTTTTTGAAATTAGAGCTTGGGAAGTTTGTCAAACACTGCTATTAAAATAAAGCACGTCACGCAGAATGTAATAAAACGCAAGATCTTTACTTCAGCTCAGGTTAGTAAAGTATTTACATGAAGTTACCACATTCACTCTAGTACAAAATAGAAAAGAGCCATTCATGCTAAACGGAACGCAAATTATATATGAAACTTATTATATGAGTTACTCAGACCAAACCCCTCCGAAATCAAACGATTCTTCACAAATTCTCCAGCCATTTATCGAGTTCTGGTAGTGAAAATGTTCTCCTGAGACAGACAATCTATCACCGGATGAACTTCCAAGATGCCGCTGCTTCCAACAATCAGAGCAACGTGATTTGCCTGATGTTTCTATCACAAAGGAACCGTATGCAATAGTTTAATCTGTCATTATTCACTTAAACTCATGTCCTTCCAAACCACGGACCGGAACTGAATCCCATGCAAGAATTCTGAGGGAATCTTCACGCATTCCAATCCTTACAAACACAGTTCCCACGTCTGTTAGGTTCCAAAAAATACATTAAACACAATAGTTTCAGTAGCCCAACAGTCTTCTGAAATAAGTCACATTATAGCTTCTTGTCAAAAGGAGACTAAAATATAGCTCTTTATTCACTAATATTTCTTTACTCTGCTTTAATGACATCAAACCTGTGCCAATAAGCAATTTCACAACTTTCAAAGCTTTTCCGTAGAGGAAGTGTTTTGATAATAGCCCGTGTCCCAGACAAAGCTATTGTATGACCTTAAAAGACTTGAAATATTTAATGCTGTAGCCTGATTTGGTCATATATCAGTCACACTGTTGTAAAGGTTTGGAATGACATTAGGATGAATAAATAATGACATTTCCTTCACCAATGATAAATATATCTTCACATCTTTACCTTTGTAGAGAATCACACGTGAATTATGTCATTATCTGTTACCCTCCATCAGTGCCCTGTAGTTTCAAATACACAGCTCCCCCTGGTGGACAACATCTGATTTGTTTTTGTACGTTCTCCTCAATACTGAACGTGCCATCCTGTATCCTGTATCTGTCCTGCCCTCTTATAATTTAAATCTGTACAAGTTGATTTAGTATCAATAATAAAACACAAATAACCATGAACCAACGCAGCCAAGTGTCTTTACAACGTTCCGGGCCTGAGGCAGACACCGTCTTTAGCGATAAAGTCCAAAACGGCTTTGTCTGCAGAACCTTCTGGTAAGTTTAGGGTGATGGTGCAACAGGGATCTTGTCTCTCATTGGTGGAGGTTCCAGACAGAAGAATTTCACGGTCCACTTAAGAGTCCAGGTTTACTTCACCGACAAGAGCAGATTTATCTAAATGGTAGGAGACAAACAAAAAATCCAGTCTTGCAAATTTAGTCTGTTTCATAATCAAATGCTGGTTCCTGATTGGTCAATACTGCATTCCAGCTGTGCTAACGTACACAATAGCGTAATAGCTACGATATGTACAAGGTAGCTGAAATAGCGTGTTTTCACAGTAACAACAATTAACATGTTAAAGGCTAGATCTTCTGTATGCTAACATTAGCATATAAAGGTACAGAACCGCACCTGTTCCATGGAAGGGCATGCAATGATTTGCAGGTCCTCACCGCTGTACTCCTCCTGTAGAAACGCATGCAGCTTCTGGAAAACCTGCTGGATGTTGTTCTGAAACATCAGGAGATCGGAACAATCGGATCATTATTCCGCAGGAGATCATAAACGCTCATACTCATGAAATACAGAGTCTGATCACTCACCCTGACCGGTTTAAACAGGATAAACTCTGTGTCTTTATTGGCCAGATATAAAGACATGCTTTGTAACGTGCCGGGCAGCTTGTTTTTCAAAACCCGGTATGTTGCCATTACGATGTCATTAATTTTTGCTGAAAGGAACGAAACAAAAAGCCATTATGGAGCGTTTTTAAAACAACAGATCAGTCATCTCTGTGTGAGAGTCTTCCACAGAGCTGCAGAAGATCGGTGAATCGATGTGGTTCATCTGAGGTAAGATGATTCAGAGGTGATGAAACGTTGCTTCAGGACTCACCGGGTTGGGCCCACGGCTGCTGGGAGAGATTGTATGTCGGGCCTCCTTGAACAGCCATCGTCTTCAGAGCCTCCACCTGATATCAGACACACAGCAGAACCGTGAGCGTTCGAGCGGCTTTAGACATCTTCATCCAAAATTCATCCACAGACAAGACTGTTTACCGATTTAATTCTTTATACGTAATTACCATATTATGAAAACACACAAACAACAGAATAATATCAAAATAACTGTGTCAACAGCGTTAAAAACGACTCAATTATTTCATCCTGTATGATAATTCACCATCTCCAAATGCTCACAAATCCAATTTTTACTTTTTCAAAGCATTTTATTTTCCCAAGCAATTCATCGCAAACTAACTTTTAAATCCTTGACACACTTCATCTAAACCTTCACGGCACACCAACCACATCTGCACTTACTCTGAGATAAACGTGTTTGCTAAAATCAAACGTTCCTCATAGAGAATCTATGTTTCACCTTGGTCAGAAACTCTTCAAGGTTGCCGATGAACATTAGGGTTTGTTGCTGAATGAACTGCTCGCAACCAGATTTCAGGTGTCGATCTACGTCTTTCTTTGAGTCGATGTAGTGTTCTTTTATCTCAGGCGTTCCCTGAACGGACAACATTAGCACACGTATCATTAACTGAAGCGTAAATCATTCAGCGTGCTTCAGGAATCAGGGAAAAACATAAAAAGAGTGAAGAAATTCAATCAAATGAATAAATAAAAACTCAAACGACCTCCAGAAGAAACTCAAGGATTGCGTTATGGCTGTTCAAACGGAAGAATTTGGGAACAGTCTTAGGGTTGAGAATTTTAAACGCTGCGTCTGTAAAGAAAGAAAAACACAGATGTTGTACTGCCATCTATTGTTGCATACGAGATATTACACACAACAACTGAAAATATCTTTATCTTTTATTTTAATTTGTCAGTGTTTGTGCTGGTTTATCTCCAATCCAGATTCTAGATTTTTACTTGTAAGAGCAGTTTTGTAGACTAGACATAATGTTGTTCCTAAGGCTAAATGTTCAACTGTAAGTCGCTTTGTATTGTCTTATTCTTTAGGCTTTTGCCTAAAATTTTGTAATGATGTGAAAGATATATATTCCAAAAAACAAATGCGTATATTCATCACTGTACAACTGGTGCTAAAATTTGATTTTTTTTTGTCACGTCAGTGATGTCATTTGTCAGCACACTAAGATCACAGCAGACTGAGCTCATACCTCTGGTTTTCTTAAGATCCAGTGAAATCTCTTTGATGGCGAAGTCGGCGTGGAACGGAGCGATCTGCTCTCGCAGGATAAGCAGATGTTTGATAAGGAAGAGCTGCCCATCCGTGTGAGTCTGTGGAGGAACGGAGTCAGTTTAACAGGAGTCACAGATTAATCTTCTTCCTCAGTCCTGCTGAAGATTATACAGAGACTCTGGAGTCCATCAACACAACAGCTGTTTTCCTCACTTGGTCCCGCCCCACAGATCTGGCCTTTGGATTGTGTTTGGACAGCTTGAAATTGATTTTTTTTTTTTTACCAAGTAACAAAAGGTGTCAACATTAGATGACACGAGCTTTGCTTTTGGTAAACCTTAAATAAAAGAATTTCACAATGCAGACTGCTCCTTGTTTCTGATTGGTTGAGCCATCTTCTAAGCCATTGTAAATGACAAACATACACTTGTGACCTTATTACATCAGTTTCACTGTGCTGCCGTGTTTGTGTCGCTGTTTTTGAAGAACCACGTTTGTATAAGATTGTTTAATTAATTCTGTTATATGGTAGATGAATGTAAACACTGATTTATAACTGTATGTGAGCTTCACACCTTGCTCTTCTGAATGACATCTGAGGCTTTGAGGAGAGACTGGATGCAGGCCGACAGAGCTTCCTGCGACAGGCCCTGAAACACGGCCCTCTATAAGACACAAAACACAACTCACTCACACACTGCCTGCATTTACTCCCTCAGTCTCCTAAAGTCACGTGATAGTGTGAAGAAAATGACACTTAAATGTAGTTTGTGTGTGTGACACTCACATCTATGCAGCGATACAGTTTGGACAGACACACTAGAGTTCGTCTCACTGTCGGATACCACATGCCATGAAGATCTGCAGGAGAAACACGAGGATCTACACACACACACATCAGATCCGCACTTAGCCCCAGTACAGCAGTGTATCCCAGTCACATGACACAAAACATGTTTAACAAGTGCACAACACACACCTGAGCTGAGAGGCTTTTTATTCTCCGCGTCGTCCAGCTGTATGTCAGAAAAACTGTTTGATGTCGTCTTCATCTGCTCCTCTTTCAGACTCTGTGCGATTTTCTACATCAGAACAAACGGCTGCCGTCACATGAGCCTCATCAAACAAACTCGACATGAATAATTACACATACAGACAGATGTCACACAGTCCTCTGGTCTTCTGATATCAAAGACAAGCTGTGAATGATTATAAATGATGTCAAATCTCATCCAATCCACTGATAAATATCAAATATCCATCTGTCTTGTGAAATAAGTAGGTTTTAACACAACACTTAAGCTTAAACGAAACGTAGCATTCATCTGAAACAGACGCTCACAGCTTGTTGTTCATTTCTTGTATCTGAATACTGACATGTCTTTAAGCTGCAATCTTGAGTTCCCTCAGAAGTCACATTGTTAAAACATCTCTCTTAACATGTCACATGTTCTTTGCTGACTCCACCCACCTCCATCATCTCCAGTTTTTCAGGGTAGGCCAGGTCTCCCGGTGCAGGGTTGTAGCCGATGATGTCTGTCTGTATGTAGATGTGCGTCCTGTATACCAGACGTTCCTGTACGTCCTCCAACATCTGCTTCACCACTGCATCAAACGCAGCCAGCTGCAGCACTGCAACAAACCGACCAATCACATCAAAGACATTTCATCAGGGCGTTCCCTGTATGTCCCATAATGCACTTCTTCTACTGATGTAGACAGCCTCATTATTTGGGAGAGTTTTTTCACCTGCCTGGATTTTACTTTCTCAAACTTCTGCCTGGATGCTCAGATAGTCATAAAACACATATACAACACTGTCAATCTCCTGAAATGCATTATGGGATATACACAGCCAAATTATTCAAGGTGGTGTAAACAAGGCATTAAACGATCTTCAATGGTTCCTTAGTACCGTTGTTCTGGACGTGGTCCTCCAACATCTCGTTCTTCAGGATCCCACAGAGTTCAGAGAGGGTCTCCAGGTGGATCACATGGATGATCAGAGGTCTCAGAACATCATACAGCGACAGACAGAGTTTCTCCAGAAGCTCACTGAAACAAACACATTTAATTCATCCGGTATCTCATTTTAACATTCACAAACGTTACAGCAATGCTACAAACACATTACAAAGCAAGCACTCACTCCAGTTTGGATGTGGGTTTGGAGAAGAACTCGTTGTAAAGCTGGTGTTCATCTTGACACACGTGGACCATGAAGGAACATCCACTGCGCACCTGTCAGGAGAACCTCAGATGTTAGTTTAACAAAAGAACCACATCAGACTTCATTGATGTCAAACATCTGCTGCGATGTTTACATAGATGTCTTTGTAAAGCCTTTGTAGATGTCTTTGTAAAGCTTGTGAAGTTCTTACATCATTTTACACTGATAATAAAACACAAACAGGAGTTTTTAAATCTACATTTGAGTCCCAGGAACTTATGAATGTAAGCTAAAGCAGAATCAAACTGAATGAGGGCACCACAGCGAGACTCAAGAACCCAGAGCTTAGCTACGGCCCATCAGTCCAGAGCAACAGACAGTCGAAGAGAGAGCTGCTCACCAGAGCACAGTGATCTTTGTGGTTCTGGCTGGTCAGGTCCGTGATGGTGGAGTTTATACTGGGGCTGAGCAGAACTTCTCTTTGGTCCAGATAGCATTGGTGAATCTCACCCAACAGCTGCTGGTACCTGGAAGAGACGCAACCAGGCTAACTTGGGTTGTGGGTTTTCATTACATGACAGATTGTGATTCCTGAAGTCTGTACAAAATCAGCTGGTGTGAGAGGAGAGTCATCACTCACTCAGGGATTCGTTCGGATCGTTGCTCCACCTGTTCAATCAGCCTCTGAAATGAGACAGTCAACGAAAATAAATACATGCTAATAAGTGTGTTAGCAGTAAACTCAATTCACAAATAAGATGGTGTGTTTTTCCAACACTGTTCTTGTGTAAACAAATGTGTTGGATAGAAAAAAAAACAGCAACACAAAGATTAGCGACAACACAAAGATTAGCGACAACATCATGGTGACCAAATAATGACAACTTTAGGTTTTTTTTGTGGAACGGCCCCTTTAAGGAGGATGAATAAAGTAAACATGGTGTGTTATGACACTTACTCTCACTTTAGGTGCCGCAGCTCTGAACTTCACATAGTACAGCGTGAAGGCGTTGTCTGCATTTGGAGCGCCCAGCGGATCCTGCTGGGTCACGGACAATACATCAACACAACGTCATACAAGAACGTAATTTCAATGTAATATCCAGCAAACTTGAACGTACCCTTTTGGTCAGCTGACCGGTGAGGTTCTGTAGAGTGTTGAGTGTGTGACTCTTGATCAGGTGCATGGCTTTAGACAGGCACTGCTTAAACCTTGTCAGGTAAACCGGATAGTCTTTAAAATTGGGCTGGAAACAAGAACGACGTCGAATTATTAGAATCACACAATCCGACAACAAAACCATTATTTCCCCATTGATATTTTTGGTGAATTTTTTTATTTCAGATGAACTATCATCTGATAAAAAATCTGAAATAATAAGAGGAATATATTGCATAAAGTGATAAAATGTGAAATATTTGATTACGTGTGATGAAACGTATTCTATGCATTCATCCAGTTTGGAAAGCATGGGAACAAATCCATCACTGTTCACAGATAATGTGGGAGAATTGAGTCTCTGCAAAAAGAGCAAAAACAGATTTAAGTGTTAAACAGAAAACGGACACGGCTGACAAACTGACTGACAGACACTTACGGTGTTAATATTCTCCAGTTCATTAAAATACGACAGTTTCTCCTGTATGCTCTCGGCCAGGTCAACCAACTCTGACTGTAAAGAGAGAGAGAGAGAGAGAGAGATAAAAAGAGAGAAAGCGAGACATTTATTCATCTAAACATTTTCTTTAAACTGACATTGTGTCTGTGTCTAAGTTTAACTCTATGCAAATTAGGAACATCACGTGACAATAGAAGCGAGAACAAAGTAGGTCACATGACTGTCTGCAGACAGTGTCAGTTCATGTTATTCTGAGGGACTGTACGGCTCTCTTAGATCCATCTCTGTTCACAAACAGGGATGATTAAGTTCTAACAGAGTTTTATAAAGAGTAAACATGAACATGACTTGGTGAGACGTCAGGTGTGATACAGTATGAGAGAGTCACACACCTGTTCTTTCAACAGCTGCTCACAGGCTTCATGCAGGGTTCCTGTTTTAGTGGAAACAAACAGGTACTGCTTCTGCAGAGAGTCCAGATGCTCCAGAGCGGCATTCACGTCCTTTAAGATGGCATCACACTGCTCCTGGTAGCTGCTCAACACATCTCTGGTCTTTCTGTGATGAGCACAACTCATAACATCAGATATCTAACCCTCAGATCATCAGGGGCTCAAAGCACAAACATCTTTTGGATGTTCATGGTGGCGTTTAATTTTTTAACTCAAGAAGCTTTGGAGAAACACAGCCCTGCTCTGTTTTCAAAAACATATTTATATGGAAGTTTCACAAAACACTGCAGCATGTAAAGTAACTTAAAGTAAGTTTTCAAGGCAACGTCTGTCAATCAAAACAGAAACGCACCTGTATTTAGCGGCTTCATTCTGATCCATGTGAGACTGTAGCTTTGAGAACCAGGAGAAAAACTGCCACACAGATGATGTCATCAGTCACATGACATGCCGTGTCATTCATCAGAACATAAACATAAAGTTACAAAATGTTAAAATATCAAGTAAGTGCATTAGAAACATCTGTTCAAAAACATGTCCTTTGTTGCCCTGATACCCTGTGAGGATTCAATAATAAAGATTTAGATTTTATAAAGCACAAAGTCCAGTGACTGTGGTACAATACAAGGTGTGGTGGTAGCTGGAATTTTAACCACAGAAACATTGTGCGGCACTAACTACAGATCATTCAAAAAGTCAAAAAGAAAGATTGCAGAGCTGCAACGAAACACAGGTCGGACAAAATCTAAAACGACATAAAAAGATGCAGAAACGACACGCTCTTCCCATGTAATGGTCAAAGGCAGCTGTAAGTGTGTGACATCACACCTGCTGAGCTGTCTGTATCCTCTCGTTCTCCATGTCCAGCATCTGAAAGCCGTGCAGAAGAACCTCCTCCGTGGACTCCGGGAGGGTCGTGGTGAAGGTGGAGCGCAGAGATCGGGAGGTCAGGCTGCAGATGTCCTCGATGGGCAGCTGAGGAAACATTCAGACCCAGATGTTTGTACAGAGAATCTGTTCAACTGAACTGATGCTTTTGTGAGACTTTAACTGAAGTTCTTCAATAAACTTGGTCCCACAAAAATCAAACAAATACCTTAATGAGGCACTTATTGTATAAACGTCATTTTATTTGAGAACAAATATTACACATCAGTATTATATACGTACATATTGCACCTGTTGTTTCTCTGTGTGAAACTGAACTAATGCAACATATACACAGATAAACTGCATAAAACACGTTATGGCAGAACTCACAAAGATGGACAAGAAAGAAAAACACATGCACAAAGATGCATTAAACCCAATACGTGCAACACAAACACGACAGATCTCACAAGCAAACATGCATGTATTACGTTCTGCGTTACACTCGAAAAGTTAACGTGACACGGTTTGTTGTTTAAAAGTTTTAAAGTTGTTTCTGGAAGTAACTAGGAGATCAAATCGTCTGTAAAGTTTGTGAAGTTAAACACAGTCGTGCTTCTGAAAGCTGTTTTGTTTACATACAGTATAGGTGAGGATATACGTGGCACATTTACATACTCAGATCAAACGCTGTTATTATTACCTACAGTCAAAAATGAGTTCATTACAATAGTGTTATTAATAATAATACAGTAACGAGTATTATTACAGTGTTTATAGAGATGATATAAGGGTGCTGTTAGCTCAGCACTGACCTCCGGCGGAATGGGCGAATCCTCGGCGGCTGCGCGGATCTCGAGGATCGAGTCCGTCTGTTTGTCGGTTAACGGTGCCATTGGGTCGGTTCGGCGGTCCCAGTGAGAGAGTTTCTCCCGGGTTTCCTTCTCAGTGAGATCTGACAGACACTGATCTGTGGACGACGCCATCATGGCCAGCAATGTTCGACGTCATCAGAACGAAGGCTGGTTCCGGGTTGGGCGGAGTCAAGGGGGAGGCAACCAATCAGCGAAGAGGATTCACTGACGCGTTTCGCTGCTCGTCCGGGCAGCTAGTTTTGCTAGTTCAGTCATGCAAACACGTGTCATATGCACTTGAATAAGGAAAGACAAATATATATATATACAAAAAAAACAAGTTCTGCTAAAATATTGTTTTTCCAACGCCTCTGCGATCCCTCACTCCACTAACAACTGCGGCATCATGTGCTTTCTGTAGTCTTTGGTCTAGGGCACTATGTAGTGACCAAGTGTTTATCCACTGCTAATAATATTAATAATAGTGGTGTATTATCCCCACTGGAGGGTGCCCGAGTTGTGCAAACATTGCATAAATACATTTTAATTAAACAACAAATAGTAAAATATTGTGAATGTGTTTGCATGCATTTTTATATAATATAAAATACATTTACATTCAATGTATAAGATATTTGCAGAGAATACAAGATATTTCAGATGTCTTTATGATATGTAATGTATTGTGAAGATTGATATACATATTAAAGATACAACGTTTGATACAGATAATAAACTGACACAAGCGTTCACACAAATAATGGGATGAGAAACTTTATTATTCCATGCCAGGACATTTTTGATTACAAAATATATCGGTAACACTGTACAATGAGACACATTTTAGAAGCATTTTTAAACTAATCAGGAAGTTAAAATCTAAAAGTTCATGCATAAAGTGCAATAGGTGCTACTTGATCTGCGATATCTATGAACCATTTCTAACAAAGAGATTAATTCCTTATTTAACTAAAAGCATGTTTAACTCACATCATTGTGCTTTTGGTTGGTCTATTCACACTAATCTGGGACAATGACTTATCCTGAGGACACAGGAAAGACAGTTAAATTCATATAACCACACTTTGGTGTTTTAATGTTGTCACATGACAAGCACATCGATGCCACAATGGGAGAAAAAACGAAACAAAAAGGTCTAAAAGTGTCACAGTTCTCTTGCAGTGTAACGTGGTGAAAGGTCAGGTATAAAAAGTGCAAGTACAATATATGGCTGAGTTCAGAACAGCACAGTACTATCCTATACTCTCTCTTTCTCTTTTTCTATAGCAATATATATTTATACTGTGCACAGTACGCAAAATGCTAATTTTTCTTTGCATACAACATCCAGATGACCTTTTACATTTGTGTGTAGAACAGTAAACTACAAAGTACACTGCATGGAACATCCCACAATGCATCCCGCATCCCACAATGCATTGTGTTCGGTCTCCATTTTCAGTGTGCCAAATAAAATGGAAAAGCAACATCGGCTGCGAATTATAACATGCCTTTCCTTACTCATGTGATTGGACTGCCAAAAGTTAAGAGGTTTAAATGCAAACTTGAATAATGAATTTTGAAATAATCGCTGTGTACCAAAATGAAGACCACTGAATTTAGCTGCTGCGTGACAATGTATTAGCATACAATTGTTTAAAACGCTTTGTGCAATAAATAGTGAAAGTTAGTATTCTATTCTGAACATAGCCAATGTTTTAGGAAGAACGGATGAGCACCATTAACAGAGCAGTTTTAATACTACTATTAAAAACACAAAATAATATCATGTGAGCGCAGATGAAAGTGCCACATTTAATTCGATGAAACTTAAGGTCAACAATCTGCTTCTGGACAAGAGAAACTCTAAAGAATGCAAACATAAGGTGACCCTCGGTGCAAGACATATAGGAAACTATCAAAGGTTCATAAATAATTCTGTTCACACATCAACAACAGGTTTGATTCAAGGTGCTCGATTATGGTATGTAAGTGAAGCACACTATATGATCTTGTATTAAAAACAGAAATATTGTCATATTTTGGTCTTCTTACACCTGTTTATTAAGATCAGTCTGGGTTAAATTACACCTGTTGTCTGATTTGACAGCGTTCTGTGATCGGATGACATCCGTACAGAAATGTGCTCATGCGTGATTGTCGATCTGGTCACAAGTGTGACGTTTGAACAGGAAGTCATTGTTAATTAGTCAAGCATTGGCTAGATCTCCTACATGCGTGTGTCACATGACCAGACAGCTTTTAAAGACTGCCTATGTAAATTTTTGTGCAAAACAAAAATGTTTAAATGGATTTAGAGCACACTGCAATGAAAAAGCAGCTTAACTTCTTTAATATTTTTTATTTTTATCATTTTAGGACGTATTGCTGTTTACACGGTATACTCAATGCGGTTTGCATTACTGGTTTAGGACCATTTACACCTGCATTTAGAATGCAGGATCACCTGAAACTAATGTTAACACCAGAAACTAATGTTAACACCAGGTGTAAACGCGACCTCATTCTTGAGAGTCGCTGATGTCTAAGTGGTCAGGTATGGGCAGACCTGTGAGGACAGTCAAACACTTGTTCCACACGCTGAAGACGGGGCATACGGGCTGTGAGAAAGCGATGTCAAAGGTGTACAGGTGCTGCGTACCGGCCGCGTCATAGAAAGACAACGACCCGGTGTCGTAGTCCAGCAGAACTCCCAGACGGCGCATGTGAGGAGATGGTTCTACGGGAAACTCTTTGCCGTTGTGACGCACGGCCCACGAGGTGTTGCAGCGACACAACACCCACGATGTCGAGTCCTTGCCCACCCACCCGTGTTTGGGAGCTGATTTGTAGGCTATACCGATGGCAAACCTTGAAGAATTAAACAGCAATAAGGATCTGATAGGTTAAAGGTTAATCTATCTATCTATCTATCTATCTATGAATGTGAATAAGTTACACAATAAAGTTACATTTGTTTCAGTTTAATTAAAAAAGAAAATACACTGCAGATTTTTTACCATGTACTCCCTCCAATCAGAACCTCCCAGTAGTGCCGTCCACTGTCAATGTACACGTTTCCAGTGACTCCGTAGTTTCCGGTGCCGCCGAAACGGTCCTGTGCGTGACTCTTCATGGACGAGGCCTCGTCCCGTTCCACGGTCAGATTGTCATGTGACACCTTCAGCTTCCTGTGTGCCGACTTTGGGTCAAGCTTAAACGGCTGACCTGCATTTTAAAACAGATTCCATTAACCCTCTATTGTAGAACGTCGAGGACATAAAGGCGGTTGCTAAAGGAGATTAGGGGTGATGCAGTGATAAGAGAATGAATGCACAGGGTTTCTGAAAGCACAGAAGCTAACTTAAGCTAACTCACTGTTAGTCTTCAGTTTTCCCGGTGGGCTGCTGTGACTCCCAGCCTGGTTTATCGCCTTCACGATGAAGATGTACTTGGTTCCGCTCTGCAGGCCGTGAACCGTGTAGTGGTTCTGCTTGATGTTGGGGACGATCATCCAGCTGTCCATGGAGTTACAAAGACCTACAGAACCACAAACAGCAGGTCCGGCTTATTTAAAATACTGTGAAAAGCATTTAATGAATTGCTGATAGTTTTGTAGCAGAGCTGTAGAAAACCTGTATCACAGGTTACAATTTTAGGTTGCATTAATGTTTCTTTAATGTTTTTATTAAAAAAATTGTTATTTTCAAAGTACTAGGAACATTTAAAACCAGTTTTTAATGCTTGCTTATATAAAAAACATTATTAAAACATGGTTTTAAAACCTTTATACATCATATATTTTTGATGTATGACATATAATGTAATACAAACATGACACATCAGTCTTAATGTCAGGATGCAGAAATTGCTTTATAAAAACTTGCATTTCAGTTTGTTCCTCACATACAGAGCTTACAAAATACTTTTCCACAGTAAAAACAGCAACAACAGCCTCCAGGCCTGAAACATCATCAAGTAAATATTTAACTGAAGTTTTTGGAAGAGCGGCAGTCTCCTTTCTGTAAGTATGTGGTGACCTTATTCCATCAGCGACTCTCTGTCTTTATTCTCTCTTCTAAAAACATGACCTGTGATCTGCATTCATTATTGAACCACACAAACACACACACACACACACTAGCTCTAATCTGCTCCACTTCTGTCTAATCCAGTCATGTGATACACAACCAGACATCACATTTACATAGATAAATACCGAAATTTGTTCATTCTTTCATTGCCTCACCCCTCAGTTTTTATTAATACTGCGCTCACAGCATGATCTGATTTGAGCTCTGGTTTCCAGATAATGACTCTGCACCTGTTTGATGTTCTCACAGATCAAGTTTGGTTGAGCTGAACTTAACAAAGACTCTGGATTCTGATTTGCTCAGGGGACTTACTGACAACATTAGCCTGTCCGGTACAGATGGTGTACTGTAGCTCATACGAGACGATGGTGAACTCGTCTTCTGAGGTCCAGTGAACAGTGATGGTGTCGTGAGATGCCGTGCACAGCTCTTCACGGATGGCCGGAGCGTTAGGAGCTGTGACGAAGCAAACGTTACAAAAACATTTTAGTCACGTTCTGAGAACATTTCCTGTTAGCTAAAAGCATTATGACGCATTTCAGAACACAGAAACACACAGGCTAACAAGTGTAGCTAGAAGTGTTGAAGACCAAACATATTGCAAAACTTGTGAAGTAAACAAAATGACTTTAGCCACAGCAGCTGTGAGGCAAAGAACAAACGGCCTGAGCACACAGTGGGTCTGTTTGGCCTCGCTCTTCCTCCCTCCAGCCTGCTGTCTGAATCTTTTCAATACTCTGTCGTTTTGAAAGGAAGTGTGGTAATTATCATTGACAGCCTGTCCTGAGGGGATCTGAGCAGTCTGGACACACTGTCGACTGAAATACTGTAGAGCTCAACTTACAAATTGGGTCTAATTCTCACCAAATTCTGCTCAGATCGTTTCAAACCAAGGTTACCTTCCACTGCATTGAAATCAGTATTCAGAAATAACTTTCTCAGCAGCGGTTAGCGTGCTGGTTCTTATTTTAGTAAGTTGTGGTCATATCGTACAGAGAAAATGATCTGGGCTAGTGATCTTCAGGTTTGAACCCTGTATGATGAAAAACCATCAGATCACTGCTGTGTTTGACCTTGTAGCTGGTTTGTAATTATAGCTGCAAAAATTCACATTTTTTCTTGCTTTCCACATCCTGGTTGTGAAACATATAGAATTAAATAAACTACTGCCACTTTTACCACAACTGCAATTTTAACGTATTCTTATAGTAAGAAGATGATTGGTAACAGAAAACAGGATGTGACACGTGCAAACTCACCGGTGAGGTAATCAAGACCTTCCAGCATCTTCTTCTCTCGGGTGAAGTCCAGCGCAAACGCGTCAAACGTGTCGTTCAGGTTAATCTCTGGAATCAGGACCTGTGAGGATGCTGTTGCCATGGAGACTCTACAATCACATTTCAGAAACAGACTACATCAACACAAAACAAACTGCTTGATGTTAAGATGCAAATTAACTGAGCAAATGTTGTTCTGTAAGCGAGTTATTCATTTTAAACAACAGTCCTATGAAGCTACTTGCAATTGTGCACAAAAATCACAACTGTGATATAACATCACTCATGCTTGTGTGATTTAGTAACATTGTTTGTGATTATGTTGTCACCTCTCTGCGATGCTCTTGGCCGTCTGTAGGAAGCGAGCGTGATCGGTTTCTTTCAAAGCCTGGTCAGCCTGTGTAATGAGAGACGATGATCTCTCTAAGAACTGTTTACAGTTAGCGATCTGTTGAGCTAGCTTCCTTAACCGCACCACCTGCAAACAAACCGCTAATCAGTTACAAATCTGACAGATAACTACCTAAACTACTTTACTACTTAAAATATCACTAAGACTAGTGATATAACTAAAACTTTCTGTAATTTTAAACGGATTCATTACATACACTGTCATTTAAAACACCCACCAATTCTTTAGTTATATCATTTTATATATAATTTAACATTTTTAATAAATTTAGTCGAGCTTTTGAACAACTCTATCATCTGTATGAATCTTGTGACGAAAACATTTTACTCATAATTTGCTCATAATAAGCATCATTTATATGTAGTTGAGCGTATATGTTTAAATGATGAGGTTTTTAAGATCACAGGACACATAAATTCCGTGGATTGTCTACACAGGTTTCTGGAGTGTATATGTGGCCTTTGACATTGAAATGAGCTCCGGAAGGAAACTGTATTTCCTCTGAGCAAAAGTCTTGCAGCCTTTGTTTCTTTTCTACCACGTAACTTAACATTACCAGCGTTTAACAACAACAACAACAACAACACTGAGCAAAACACACCAGACACTCAGAGCTTCACAAATTTCTCATGCAATATGCACAATAACCAGATCATTTAGACACCAGAGAGATATAAATTGTAAACTGTTTATTTAATAATTATGCATAATAATAAAGGGTTTAAATACAACCTTTCCCTCTCTTATCTTAGTCCCAATTATTTGTCTTCTCTGCTGTACGATGTTGATCAGAATGTCACATTCTTCTGTCAGTTTACTCTCCTGATGAGCGGCGTTGTGCTGAAAACAAAACAAATGAACAAATGTGGACAAACAACAGCGACATCACCCTCAAAACTAACCAAGTCATGAGGTCTAATGGTCCAGTAGTGAGTCTTTCACAAAATGGAGTACAAATATTGTAGAACATGTTGCCTTAAAAACCAGTATACACACACACAAATGGTTAAAAACCAGTATAAATTTATACTGTTGATAAGTGATACTGTTAGTTATCTGTGGGCTGTTTACGGTTACTAAGCAACATGGCACAGGTGAGGCTGCAGGTGTGAGTGTATCAGCATTTCATAGTTTCAAACGCAGCTTTATCCAATCAAATTTTAGCGTCAGCAAATTATAAAAGAGCTTCATGCTGCAGTATTGCGTTAAAACTTTCAAAGATTTCACACAAAAATATCTGAAACTTTAAAAACGTTTAAACATGCAATAAAGATATTAAGATGTAAGATTGTGCACAGACAAAATAGCAAACATTTCTTTCATTACAATATATGAGGATCAAATATTAATCATTCACAAATACTGTATGTAAAGTAAGTTTACATTTAAGTACAGTATATACAGTAAGTATAGTAAGTACTGTGTCTGTGGCTGTACCTCCACATGTTGGCATGTCTGGATCAACTTCCCCATCAGGTTTTCCAGCTCATTGTTCCTCTTGATCAGATTGCTGAGGTTGGAATCCAACATTTGCTGGGGAGAAAAGAACAGCAAGCAGCGGCATCAGCGAAACAGCCTTTACAACGTGACACAACACCTGCAGAACAACTAAAACAGCCAGAGACAAATAACTAAATCATCCTACATCCATAACGCAGAGGAGGCCGGCGGCTTCTGCTCTTCACTGACACAAAACTTCCCAGACGGATGCTTTAATCAGACACTGAGCACATCAAACGTCATGTGACAACAACCCCACCGGCCTGAGCACTAAGACCCCAGCAGGGGGGGGATAAAGCGTCTGACCCGGTTTTGGAATTATAAAAGATCAAGACCATCTGTCTTATTTAAATGCGTCTATTTTGCATTTTTAAATGCAATGCGGTGTTTTCACACAAATGACGGTTTTAGCAGACGAGTGGGAGAGAAAAATCGACACGCATTCGAAAATGTTTTTGTGTGGTGACGTCTTTGGCTTTAAACAGGATGATGCGTGTTATTCCTGCATGACTAGAGAATCTTTCAAGCATCTTCTGTGTGTCTTACAAAGGAGTTACATAACGTGGCCTGTGTCACAAATTTGCTTATATGTGTTTAGTGACCTGAACTTAATCCAGAAGCTGAAATATTTCTGCTTTATTTTACATCATAATGTACATCATGCCACAGTGTGTGTGTGTGTGTAAACATGTTTAGATATAATGCATATAAAAACATACCAATAACACACATTTTTGCATTGGACATAATTATCAGGCATCACCAATAATCCCAAAAAGATCTTCAAAATCATTCTGGCTGATACGTATCATTTATCTGGAGCAGATAACACAGAAACGCTGGTTAAATATGACAGCTAATTTAATTAGTGAAGTGAGTTCATAAAGAGACCCAGTGACACGTGTGGTGATGCTATAAATAGATGAGGAGAGGAAATGAAATGAGGTTCTCTGTTGAATCTCTGATTTATAACATAATACATCTCAGATTATTTCCTCAGATTACACTGTCTGTGTTTATCTGTGGGATCTAAACCAAAGGAAAAAAATCCACTTTATTTTGTAAAACCAAAAACCTGAAAATTATGCGATAGGTTATTTGGGTGCACGAGAGAATAACTGTAACAAAGAGATTAGTGAAAACATGTCAACCAATATATCAGTTTTAGTTACACACAGTCACTAGCCAAGGTTTGTAAGAACTGTTTTTAAATAAAGTGATGCATTTATCAAATTAAAGTAGACAGTAGACAGTAAATTATTCATTTTAAGTCACACACTATCTTCATCCGCAGCATTTATTTATAAATATACATGTGCAAATTATCCTGGTTTGTGAATTTTATCATTTCAAGGTGAAGATTTTAATGGGGCTGAATGTTTCAGGGCCAGCTGTCTCTCTGACAGCGCAAGACAAAGAGGAGTGGCCTGCGCTCAAATCAAATGAATAATGGATCATAAATAACAAGCGCTATTAAAGTTTTAAATGTTGGAATCTGTACTGTCTATTCCACTTTCATACAACAAGACAAGCCACACAGCCGTAATGTTTGTCTTTTCTGTGACATTCAGCTCAAATATCCAGTATGTAGGGTGTTATTGCATGTTAGTGCGACTCCACCTCAAAGAATTCATGCAACCAAAGCTGAGATTTTTTGGCGTTTGGTTCCTGTTTTCCTAACTTTAAGGCTTTATATAAACACACTTTAAAATGTCACATTTAAAGCCAGATTTAAAAACTCATGAAATGGCCCGACAAAATAATCTGTTAAGAATGTTAGTCTTTCACTTCCAGGAAAACAGAGCAGAAGTAACGGTTCTGTTTGTGTATTAAAATGCTCTCCAGAATAAAACCTCCCATTTCCTCATATAAACCGTGACTGATTAGCAACAGCAAGTAAAAAGTAAAAAATGATTGTTCTGTAACATAACTAACCACTACTGGTTATTTTAAAAAGACTTTCCTTCATTAAAATGGAATTTGATGTTATCAACACACAGATTGTGTTCGACTAATGAAAGAAAGTCTTATACACATACTGAGGCAAATTATGAGGAAATGTTAGTTTTTGGGTAACTGTTCCTTTAAATGGCGTTTCGTTCCTTTAAGTGCCTCTGTCTGCACCGAAATAGAGGCTTTTATCCGAACCCTCCTCACTAAATCATTTATACGGTATGCGTTCAGGTGTTAAAAGCCAAAGAACGGAGGAAGAGAAGCTGAAAGTCTATATTTCCTATCAACCATATGAAGCGATAGTGAGGCTTCACGTCACGTTTGTGTTACCGTCTTAAAAACGGTTCAGGTTCTAATTAAACGCTGTCAGTGAGTCTCGAAGAAAAGAATGTGTTACTTTGAAGCTGCAATAAATACTGTTACTTTCCAAGCACAGACCGTCCGACAAGCCCGTGTGATACACGATAGCTGGAAAGTATTACAGCGGTGTCAGAGTGCACGTCGCCCAGAAAGACTCGCTTCTACCGCCCAAATCATTTCCAGTCAGAGTTCTGATTTTTCTCAGGAAGGAACAGAGTTTTTCCAAGCCAAAGGTGCAGAGACAAACACGCCATCCAACGGGAGGAAACCGCCTGCTTTCCTTTTTCATTCGTTCTGAATGATTTTCCACTCAATGTTTACGAAACATTACGTTTTCAAAGAATAAAGTGTTTCGCCTGCACAGGTGTGTGTGACAAACAACAGCGTTTTCAGTAGTTGATAAATCCGCAGTGTTAGAGTATTCAGTAAAATTAACACTATTTTAATATTATTTTATATTATGTTGACAAAACAAGAATGATTGTATAATGTTTATACATATAAATACAGCCTAGCAAGAAACTTGCCTTTTTAGAAACCTTAGCAACAACCTACTAACCTCCTAGCGAAGCCTTAGCAACCATCTAGGATACTTTAACAATCACCCTAAACATCACAGAAACCTCCTACAAGCAACTTCTTAGTAACCACACAAAAATATCTTCAAAATATGCAGCAAACCACCAAACACCCAGCAGGGAAACACTCGCATAACCTTAGCAACCCCGCAGCTACACACATATAAATATTTTTAAAAACACACGACTTACATAATCATTTAACTTCATATCTGTCTTCAAACTGCCAAAGTACTGAAACTACATAATGCTTATATAACATTCAGATGACATTCTTTCAAGCAACACTCAAAGTTTATCTACACAAACTTTCCATTTATTGTTTGTGTTAAAATTCTACATCTGTGGGAACGACGTAACATGAAGAAAATAAGCAGGTTACTGGAGGGAGTGATTTTAAAGTGTTGATTGTCTTTATAAACAGTATATGTTTATTTCTTATGTTTATGTTGTCATCAAAAAAGAATTTTTAAATGTCCTAGCAACGAATATATCCTATATTATGCATAAGACTATTATTTATCTGACGCTATCTTGGCTAGCGTAGCAAAGCTACACAGTAAATCAATATGTATGCAACAATAAATGCTAATGTATCCTAACTAAACTAATGGGAAGAACATTGTGGTGAATAATTCTGTAGCTGTACAGGAAATTACATGTGCAGTGTGATATCACAGACCGTGGCATCATCACCTGACCACAGCATCACTTACTTTAAAACACAATAACAACCAGATGTCTTCACATTCACCCACAGCACAATATCTGTGTGCACCGCTGAATACATGAATCATTCAGTTGCCTGAAGCGAGAAGAGATGCATGTGTTTGTGTGTTTGTGAGACGTGTGTGTTTAGTCCTGCTTCTCGTTTCTGCTGGAACAAAAGGTTACAGCAGAGGGCAAAGGTCACATTATCTCCTGCCTAAGGAGTTTAGGGACCACGGCTCACATTTCTGCCAAAATCTGCTAAAATCTGCACATTTCTGCTAAAAGATGTTAAGTTCTGCAAAAACCATGACATAAATGAAGCCACTGTGATTTTGTTTCATTGTGACATTATTTCCATGATATCTGAGCACATTTGTCCCCGAGCTTCTCATTATCATAATGCATCCGGACATTTTACTCTCTGCTTTTTGTTGCAATGTCCCCGTTTTTCTCCAAGGTCTTGTCAGATTCTCATTACTGTAATGTTCAATAAATATTAATGCTCGGTTTATTAAAATAATAATTAAAATAAACAATCGTCTGCACGGTATCATGGTTCATTAGGCAAACTGCAGGCTGTTCACAGTTGCCAAGGAACGATACAACGGCACGGCTTCATGCAAATATTTAATAATTAATAAACTAACGGTTTGTTCTGTTGGCCTTTAGCTATAGCTGATATGCCAATGGGTTTAAAATGAGCCAAACTGGTCAAAAAATAACAACAATAGATACATCAGTGAATCTTTAATATAGAGTATTCAGAACTTGTAGCTCATCCAATCACAGTTTAGAGAAATCGGCCTATGAAGAGAATCTGATTGGCTCACCTTCAGCTTGTCGTATCGTTCCCCTAAAGCAGAGACCTGGTGCTCACGGTGATGTCCCACCAGCTTGCACAGAGAGCAGATCAGCTGCTCGTCGGTCACGCAGTACATGTTCACCTTCTCCTCGCTGTGCTCCGGACAGGCCAGACCTCTGAGCCGAGAGTCCGGAAGCGGCTCCGTCAGCCGATGGCCCGTGAACGGCTTCTTGTTGGGGTGAGTTGCTCGGAGACATTCCTGACAGTACGACACTTCGCAGGTGATGCATGTCTTCACCGCCTCCTGCGGCGGGTCCTGCTCGCAGAACTGGCACTGCACTGGCTCGTTCGGAGAGCTCATGGCCGTACCCTCATCCAGGCCCGGCGGGAACGGCTCGCGGGTACGCGCTGGGTTGGAGCGCCGGGTTTCGTTCGGGGAGTTGGGCCCGCTGAGCGAGGCCTTCTGAAAGCGATCGATAATGTTCTGCAGAGTGACGTTGCGTTTGAGTCCGTCTAGTCCCTGCTGGTCCAGGGTGATGACATAGCGACAGGTGGGACACTGGAAGGCAGCGAACGGTTTTGTAGATTCGTCAAATGCGGCACAGTGGGAGACCAGGATGCGGTGGGCGCAGTTGAAGCACAGGCTGTGGGCGCAGGGCAGCAGCAGAGGCTCCTCAAAAAGCTCCAGACAGATTGGGCAGGTCAGCTCAGACTCCAGTGTGTCCATCTTCAGTGAAACGATGGGAATGTCAGCGAAATCCAGGGAAGCCGTTTAGCCGTCTGCAAAACAAGTGAAAGAAGTGAGACACAAGTGCCAGAGGACACAGTGTTTACTAACTAGGGGGCGAGGGCTCACTAGGGGACATCAACACACTTCCAAAGGGCCCAAAGTTGATCTAAATTATTTAAAATAAAAGAAAACAAGCATTAAAATAAACTAAACTCAAAATAAAATAAAACTAAAATCATGATGTTTCTTAGTGTATAATGAACATGTCTTTTTTTAATGTCAAGCTTTAGAATGTTTTATTGGATAGTGGTGGGGGGCTTAAATATTGTTATGGACAACGGGGGTCTTTATGTCATAAAAGTTGAGATCCACTGATCTAGAAACATTCTAGAGCAAAAACTGTATGAAATTTCAGTAAGAAAATAGAACATATAGCAGCGATCGCTAACTGCAGAACCATCATGAACGTTCCTCTAGTGGAATGTACTGTTCCTCATAAAACTGAAAGAGTTTGTGCAGAACTGTAACTGCAAGTACGACAGCCATTTTGTGCCCAAAGTGACTGAAAATGCACTAATTCAAAGGCTATGAGGGTATTCATTTTATAACAAAGTTTGTACTATTGCCTAAATTCCTACGTGTCGTTTTTGCTAAGAACTTAACTGGCCTCCAGCTAACACTTTGAACACCAAAACTTGATGACTTTTACTAAACCCGATCTGAAGCGATTCTGCTGAGGCAGTCACAGAAAACGTTCCCATCGTTGTGTTTGGATTGTCTGACACGAAGTTTAATGGATGAAGTGTGTTACAGTGGGTGTCAACAGCGTGATGTCACAGACTGTCTTCAGGGCTTGACAGCTCATTGGAGCAGAATGCTGCGGCCAGAACTGCTGCTAGTACACTAAGCCTTTGTTTCTGACAGGTCCGACAGCACAGATGCGAGCGGACAGACTCGGTCCATCAGACTTAATTGGGTTAATTCACTTCATTCACTCATTAAGTGTGAAAAGACACTGATGTTCATTAGTCCACAATGGCCTCTGAAGGCAGATACAGTAAAGACTGCGAGCAACTGTTCTCAGATCAGCAGAAAACACAAGGGCAGTTGCTTAAAATTAATATAATACTTATGCACATTTAAAAAACACTTGTTTCTACAGTGCAATAGCTGGTAGTTTATTTGGCAGTATTTATTTTTAAACCCAACAACACAGTCACCCCAGAAGTCATTCTTCATTTGTAAATATCACTGTATATAATAACATCATGTCAAAATAAGTGGTAACAGGTGAGACTAGTGGTATTCAATCCACAAACAAACAATGTCAGAGCGTTTATCCCTAACTAAACCAACCCCACGTTTGCCCCATTTCTGCAATACCTTGCAGTTATTCATCTTAGTGGCTGTATAAAAAACAGTCCCCAGAGGGCTTGAATATTTTAATGTCAAGACACGAACCTGTAACTCGTTTAAAAATAACTATATCCCAATTTTTATAAAGCTTCACAATTCATAAAGCTGTTTATGAATATATGATGTTTATTCTCCATTGGAGTGAACAGTGAATTAGAGCAGGTCCATGCATGTAGGCTAACCTCAAACCCAGAGTAAATGATAAACTGGTGAAACACTAAAAAAACACTCTGAACACTTTACTAGCTTCAAGATTAACATTTAAAGGAGCTAAACGTGATCCAAACCCCCCAGCAATGAACTTGAGACGCTGTACGGTGGCTGACAACCATAAATCTTCATCATCTTCACTCCAGTCCGCAGCTATTAAAACTAAAGCCCACATGGATATGAAACGTCAGTGTAGCAGGTTCGTGATACATGTAGCATCACCCACCGACGGATCTTCGCTCTTTACGGCCATGGTCAGGAGGAACTTCTGCCGGGATCTCAGGAGGTTTCACGCCGAAAAAAGCTCCAGAATCCGGGCTACAAATCCAGATGGCGCGGTCACCCACAGCACGATAATCCCGAGACCACGACGCCGTCCGCACGCGCACAAACACCCGCTTACAAACACGCGCACATCCAGGAACAGACGCGGGAGCCAAATGGAGAACAACAGGAAAATCTGCCCACGATCATTCCAGGAAACTCAAACTCCACCCGGGAGACACAGACAGAAAGGGACTGTCTATCTCGCAACTTCATCGGTCTCTCTCTCTCTTACTTCTGTGTGGCACAATGCTGGGCTCCCTCACCAGGGGATAAAATACACGTCAGCCCAAAAACAGATGGGAAGTGTCGGTCTGGCCCGTTTCATTTATATGGGAATAAATATTTACGTGTGAGGTCATGTGTCACACCGTCGGAAACCAGAACAGCAATGAATGAGTGTTGGATTTAACCAGATTTAGCTGGTTAATATTACATTTGGGTATTATTTAAAACTTAAAATGCATTATTATAAATGCACAACAATGTACCACAATATTACATTTATTTACAAGCAACACCAGAAGTTACAATGAAGTTCACAACAACACTTTGCATTGAAATGCATTCTGACTGTAACATGAATTCTGCAGTAAAACTGTGATTTATAGAAACATTACTGCAAAGTACAAAGCAAATACTTTTCTTGTAAACTGGAATAATTTAAATGCAGTACAATAAAAACTTTGGTCTATAATCACTTTAAAATGTATTTGGCAGTAATGACATTTTTTCTTGTCTTTAGGGACCTAAAAAAATCCAGTGGCATGTTACAAAAAACATCCGTGCCTTAAAGGGCATCATAACATTCCATCACCATTAAATGTGATGCTAGCTCTGCCCCCGATAACCAACACGACCAATCGATGACGTCACACATGTTATCTGCATTAAAATCACAGACGCCGCAGAGCAGCCAGATGACCTCACATAACTTAACTCATCTGATAACAGTTGATAATGTTGTGAAAGAGGCCTGTCCTCTTTTCCAGTCCTCCATTCAGCGCGTTCCTCTAATGATGTGATTCCAGGACACTAACCAGAGATTAAACTGGACTTTCAATCTCACATCCCACTGATTATTGGCAGATTCTCTTCTCCTGCCCTACATTTACACACTGCCGCTCTTGTTCCAGAGAAACAGGCTTGGCATCTCTGGAGATGATCAACAGAACAGAAGGTTTCTCTGGAGATAAATAAAAACAGGCGGTTTCTGTAGCACAGATGCTGACCTCACCAGAAAGATATTTCTAATATTTCTGCGCTTCAGAACTTGAGGTTTTTTAGCTGGAACAGCAGATGCTCGGACACTTACAAACTTCAAACGGTCTGTCACCGAATTAAATAACGTATGAAATTTGTAAGCACAACTCACTTCACATCTCTGAGGACTTCTGAGCAGCTGAGGTCAATGGTGAAAAAAGTTAAATGTCTGTAATGTACAAAGATTGAACTTATTTTGTATGGTAGGCAACAATGTTTTTTACAGTGTAGGTGTGGATAAAGTGCACAAATAGTTTGGAGGGTATATTAAACATTTTTTTATCATGCACTTGTGTTTTAAACTGGTATTTAAAACTGCACAGAATCCTCTGAACACTACAGTGGAGAGAGATGAAACATAACTGGTATTTTTACAGTGACATCTGGTGGTAGTTATTAGAAATAATAAATGTCCCCAGATAAACTTAACGATTGCATTCAAACATTTGAGGCACTGCATCTGTACAGCCGAGAGAAACTTTTCTAACCACCAACTGGAAGCAACTATGTAAGACTGACTCATGGAAGCCATGACAGAAGAACCTTCTGGCTCTTCCTCTTCCTCACTTATTGCTTTCACAGACATCAAAAATGCTGAATCTGCAAAGTCTCCCACAGTTTAAATCACACAAAAGCTCAGAACTTGAGCTGTGGGGACGTCCCACGAGCCAATTTATTGCACTCAAAGTAATGCTGAAAAGCTTTAGTTAAAAACAATGGCTCTCTGTATCTTTAAACAGGTGAAAGAATGCATTCATTCTTACCTGCAACATGGTGAAACCGTCACTATCGTACAGTATTGTGTTAACAGAAGCAAACTAGCAGGGTATCAGATTGAACTAGTTCCTCAAGAGCTCGGTTTCAGTCTGTTGGAGAACTCTTGTAGAGACATACAGCCGGTTTATTTGCCACAAATTTTCTGCACTGCCTTCCCTTACAGTTTCTGCCCCTCTTGTCGCCTCTTTTAGCCAATGGGACGCAGCCTATGAATCACTTTCCACTCCTGTCAATAGAAAACTTGTACCAACTGCTGTGTGCTACTGACCGGCCACCAAACCAATCAGAAAACAGGGGTGGGCTGTCTATCAATGTGGGTGTGTCTGACTGTGTACCATACAGGCAATCACTGTTACTTTAATTTACATATTTAAAGAAATACTTTATCCACAATAATAAAAACCTGCCATTAATCAACCTCATGTCATTTCAAACCCGTGTGCTGTTATATTTTCTGTTGAACACAAAAGAAATTCTTTCACACACAACAACTGTTCACAATGCCCGCATCTGCCAGTCTCACAAAATTGAGCATGAAATCTTTTGAAGCCGCAAGATAGCTTTGCGTGAGAATGTCATTATTTATTTATCATCTTATTCAGATTAAAAAAATGACAGGTTTGACATCATTTATGGCACAATGCCTCAAAATAATACAAGTCACATGGATACTTTTACAATGCATTTATGGTATTTCAGTTCTTTTGAAGCTGAAACGCAGTGGCCACTATAAACCAGCTTTAACGGGGCAAATAAAGGCTACAAGTCTGTTTTATTTTTGCAATGTCTGCAGTCGCACATGTGTTACAGTGTTTGTGATGCAGTCCAGGGTTTTCATTACACAGCACAACACACGATTACAGTCAAAGCTCAGCTGAGAAATCCTGTTTCATTTGATCTTACGGTTGTCAGTCACTGTCAACAGGATTTTGTTCCCCTCTGAGGGTCAAAATAACAGAACAGGCGTGTGGTGGGCAATACATACAGCTCATAAAACAAATTAATAATCTGACATTTGTTGGTTCATGGGATTTATTGACAGAAATGTATATGCACACTGTGGAGACAAATTAGTTATATAAAAGTTTACTTTCTACAGCGTTGCAGGGCCAAAAATGCCCACAGATGAAAAAACGTCCAACTAAAGATTTAGCATGGGGCATTTTACAATTTGATATGCAACCTGATATAACTAGTTTGTGTTCTCCAGGGTAAACGCTAAACAAACGCTTGCTCTGTTTTGTATGGAGACACTGTAGCGTTAGTCAGTGGATTTTTGTGTGAGCGTCTTGGAAACACATTTGGTGAAGTGGTGTAAAGTCAAAGCCTGCGGTGAAATTGAAGAATGCAGGAATTTGAGGTTCCTGCCGCCACACGGGTTCAGCAGCAAAGATTCTGTGTCCTTCAGTCTCCCGGTTTTCCAAGTTAGTTAATAACGTTTATCAAATGAATCACTTCAGCGGCTCTTTAGCAGGAATGCTATCAAGACCCACAAGCATCTGAGATAGATTTGATAACCATTGTAGAACACATGAGCAGGACATCAGAAATGGGACCTCAGCCCAGATTCTTCATTTTTTCCAAGTCTCACTTTGGCATTATTCTGGAGTTACAATTCTGTCCCAAAACTTTCAACCCAAACCTCAGTCTCAGGGTTCAGGAATGACTGGAGAAGTTAAAACCACCAACTAGAAAATAACTGAAGCTATGCTAAAAACCTGCTAAGAGTACTGAGTGACAGAAATCATTGTAGCCGCAGAATTAACTAAGTTTATTAATAGTGTTTGACACGACACACATTACTAATACTAACCTTAAAGCCAGGGTAAGTAATTTTTGTCCAGAAATGTTTTTGTTCTGCTGGTTAAAATTGTTTCACATCCTGAAAGCATTTGCTAAATTGCTAAATATATTTATAAAAACACATATATACTGTGTACAGTGCAGGATCATAAAATGACTGTCAAATCGTTGACTTTAGTCTGTATGCATTGATAGTTTGTTCTACTTACAAGTTTGTCTGAACATTTCCTAATGCTTAATATTACATTCCATTCCTGACACCAGAATTGTGCAAAGACTTGTGGCTACGTGGTCTCCTTTAACAGAGGGCTGTAAACACCTAGCAACCACCCAGCGCACCATAGCAACCACTAAGTGACATCTCTAATAATCACATAGCAACAAGCCATATAACACAACACCTTAGCAACCGCATACCAACTTGCTGCCAACCTCAACCTATAGTGACAAGTTTAGCACATTAATGAGTAAATATTGATATATTGTTAATCAGCCTTGGCTCTCTACCGCCATCTGTGGCTGAAATATAGAATTGCAGAGTAATTGCAAAGTTATTTTCCTAACATATTTTAAACGTCTGCTGTTAGCTGAAGCTACAGACATACTCAGACATGCAATATAGTAGCCAGACCCTCTTTCTGTTTACAGACGGACGTTTCTTGCAAAATCAGACCAGGCAGCTCAAATTATTACTCATTATTTTAAACTTACTGTTGTGAAATGAGCTAAAGTCAGAAGATTATGTTGTACACAGATCTGTCCGACATGTAGCTGCTCACACACACGGTCACACACACAACCCAAATAAGTTACAGTTAATATAAAACTGTCAAATGCAATATATAGATTAAGATTTCTGTTGCAACACAAATGTATACCTTAATTCCTATTTAAATAATCACAGTCTACTCACTGTCTTTAAATACATAAAACACACACATTTACAACCTAAAAGCAACAGTTTGCAGAAATGAGCTTTAAGCTTCTTACCAGTGTAACGTCCAGCATTTGGGACTCATTTTTGCATTTTTAGATGCAAGCAAACTGCGTCTGTTCTCCAAGCACCTTCTCTCAAGAAGCAGATGCTCAGCGTGTTATTTTCCTCACAGTGCCGTTGGCAAATCGACCCGGTACGGAAGTGAGATCCCGGTCCAAATGATTTAAACAGTCAACCCCTTCTAAGCGCTACACTTTTGTCTTTACATTTGTGTGGACATCGTTTTTCTTTGCCTGGAATCATTAGCTTGGTCCCTGGATACATCTGAGGTGAATTCCCCCCCTGTTCAGGCGGACTGTCACTCAGGACCTACAGCGGGGGGGCGGCGGTCAAACACACTTGCTAATTAGGACAAAAGTATTAAAACCAATGTCAGAAGGACTCGACATCATGGGGGTTGTATCTAAATAATGGTCTCTCGTTCCCAGAACTCATTTGCATAGAAATCACGCTGCGCCGCGTTTACTTCCAAACAGGCCATGAAAAGATAGCTCAAAGGACTCCATAGTGAGTTGTCAACTTGAGCAATGTGTTTTTCTTTTAACTCGACTTGTATGCAGAATGCTTCTCCACAACATCTCTGCACGAAATGTGTGATTGATAAGACAAATTTTATATAACAGAAGCTCAGACATTCAACGACTTTTGTGTTGCACTGAAGAAAGACAACATGGGGTGGGTAAATAACATTTTTTAAATTTAGGTGGACTGTCTCTTTAATAGCACGGCATGCTTCTATCTTCTGTTGTCATGGAGCTTTTTTGGCATCTGCCACACATCTTGGCACTTGTGAAAAAATCTCAAGACAGCTTCACTCTCTGGAAATTCCCTGGCTGCTCTCTTTCACCTCTTGGAGAAACTAAGGTAAAAGCAATTGGTTTAAAATTGTGCTAATGACACAAGGCAACTGGACCTGTGACAGAAGATTCTTGAAGCTCTCAATAGTACAAACACTGAGCTGACAGACTGGCACACAGATGGGTGATGGAAATCAGCCAGCGTCTTTCACTCCGTCTACTTTAGGTTGCATTCAGAGCCTCATACGGATCGCCCACTGTCATCTGAATAGCGGTATCTACACCAGCGGTTTCAGTCTGGATTTGACACATTTTCCAGCTGCATGATCCACCTGGAACTGAAGTTTTGTTTAATTATGGTTCTGTCTTAATACAATGAGCGCTTCTGAGAAAAAAGAGACAAATGCATTCCTGTAACGGATGAGAAAATATCCCCCAAATACCACAGAATTCTATTGAAATATGCTGCCTAGCAACCACATATCAATGCCCTAACAACTGCTTAGCAACAGCATATTGGCCACCTAGCAACCACCTAGTAAAAGCCCAGTGCAACTATTAATGCAACTATTAGCAACCAGATACATAACTTTAGCATTTAGCCAGCAGGAAACATATAACCATTAAATCTCTTTTTGAACTGCCAAGATTTTTAAGGGTTATATAACTGTGATTTTAAACTTTTAAACTGTTGCAAACTTTCTTGCCAAACATTTAAACTTGTCCAGACAGACTTTCTCTTTCTGGTTAAGACCTGAGAGTCTGATAGTAAAATGAAAAACTATTTTAAAAAGGTTATAAACAATATCCTGCTTCCGTTCGTTTCCAGTCCTTCCCCTTATTATAAAAGCTGATGAAAAATCCAAATTCTCCTCCTACAAAGTTTCAGTGACTAAACGAATAAAGATCACATTGTATTGACATCACTCAGGATTCAGTGTTTGCCAACAGGCCTGGAGTCTGATAGTCTCCTAAAAATCATGCAAAACTCATCTACTGTACTTATTGCCAAACTATAAAATGTCTCCAAAGTTAATACGCCACACTGTCAGAACAATTGTGCAATTTTTACCCTCAGTTTGTCAGCGGGGTAAAATCTTTAAAAGATACACAACAGGCTTTCACAATAGACAGAAATGTATGTTTATCTTATCTATCTCTAAAGGGTACGTTCTAAGACTTTAGCAGGTGTATCTTTTAAGGTACTGCCCTAGTAAGGGGGTGTGTGACTATTTAAAACATGTCTACGTTCACAAGACGCAAATGAGTTTATAATTGCAAAATGATATCAATATGGTAATGTTCATATTTACATAATGCATGTCACATCAAAATCAGCTAAATTAAACACACATTAAACTTTTCTTGGACGATTTTGTGGAAATCTGGAAACGTAAATGTTTTGAAATTTCCATTTGGAAATAACCATGAAAACTGTGTTAATAAATCATCTCTTTTTCCAATGACAGAACAGAGTGAAAGAACCGCACAAAGATGCATTCACAGATATAATTAATTCATCCTTTTAAATCCCTTTTAGTTATTTCATTAAATGACAACCTCCAGTTATGGACACTGTCACTCTACTGACCATAACAAACAGAATAAATAGGTCATCTGTGAAACAGGCCACAGAACTGCACACACATAAACATAAGCGCTACTTACAGTACAGTAACTTACTGTACGCTGGGTCCACAGAACCGCTGCTGGAGCCAAAGATAGATGGTGCTCAGACAGAGGCATGTGAGGAACAAAACACAATCACCTAGCGTGCATTTCGTTGAGTGTTGTTGTCATGCATGCCCCCCGCAGTTGAGCCCCTCCTAGTAGGCCATATGCTCAGGCAAGCATGAAACATGCGGCGGGGGGGGACTTTGCGCGTTGTTTCATGCACTGAACTCCCGCTAATAGATTAAGCATGCTGCTAGCCATAACCCCTAAAGTCTCACAAAAGCCCACAATGGCTCCTGGTAATACTGCTGTGGTGATTCATCTGTGAAGCTGCCAGAGGAGTTAACCAGGCAGGAAAGTCCAGATGGGGTCTACCAGGAAGGGTCTTTTTCAACCTATGATGCTTTATTCAATTCTAACAGAGTTCGGCCCTGTTCCAAAACTCAGTGAGCTACCTTGCAGCCTGCAAAACATGTGTCACAATGCATTGTGGGATTTAAAACATGCAAGTTAGCATAGCTTTTTCAACATCTCGTGTTAATAGTTCATCATTAATGGTGACCTAAAATGTGTGTGTATATATATATATATATATATATATATATACATATACGTAAATGTTTTGAAATTTCCATTTGGAAATAACCATAAAAATAAATCATGTGTTAATAAATCATCTCTTTTTCCAATGACAGAACATAGTGATATATATATATATATATATATATATATATAGAGGGAGTTGCACTGAAACAAAGTGCAACTATTTTTGTAATTAACAAATAGGATTATTAGTATCTAAGACACAGTGTCTAAGATCTGTTGTCATAGTGTTCTTAAGTAAAGAGCACTAAGACACCAGAAAGAACAGATGTGAAATGTATGTTGAGCACAGAGGCTTGCACACTCCTGACAGCTTTATAATTAGCTGGGAATGTTATATGAATTAACATGCTGTTGTTCAGCTATGAGGGGCTCTGTGACCACTGACCGCAAACTGATTCTGTTGCTTTCTGAATAATGAGTGCGAGACCCCCGCCTCAGCTAATGCACTGACCCAAGCTAACAGTATTTGGTTTCCAGAATGTTCCAGGAACGTTTTTTTGGTTGCAAAAAACTAATTGAATCTACAGAACATTCCTTGTATGTTATTATTTGGTTAAAAAATGTTAGGAGAACATTCTGTGTTTTTTGTTTTTTTTTTATTATAAAACAAATCTATATACATCTTTATAGTGACATTTCTACAGCCAAATACCAAAATGATTAACAGTGTTTTTGTGATTTTATTTATAAAGAGGCTAAAGGAATAGAATCAGTCACAACTCTTAAAAAATCAAAACAATTCAATTTCTCTTTCAGTAACCAATTAATGTTTCTTAATGTAAATTAATTAATTTGATCACATTCAGAAATGAACAGATTAAATCATAAGTGACATAAACTCTTACCTGCTTCTCCATGTTTAGTGTTATTTTCTCACTGAATGCAGGAAATGCGACCGGCTGCACCTGAGAGACTGTATGAGAAGTGTTAGCGTCAGATAGGGGTAAACAGGCATCTGTCTCTCTGTCTGTCTGTCTCATTATCTGGGTGTGTTCATAATACATACCTCAGCAGCACACTGGACCACATCTGAACGACAGGTTAGCACAGGAAAACTAGCAGCCCATCATTTAACCCTTAATGTGATACAGAACAAGAGACAGAAGATTTAAGATTTCATGTTTTGTGTTCGTCTTGTGTCTTTCATTCAAAAACACTAAATGATTTAATAACATGTTCTGATGCTGTCTGCTCACACTTCTATCATCAGTTTACTATTTTATAAGACATGAGCTGCGCGTTTATTTTTAGCACTTAGTTTTCCAACATCCTGCAGTTGAGATTGGAAGTCAAGTCAAGCCAAGATTGTTGTTTACTGTGTTTAATGCCGTTGTTCGCTTGTTATATTGTTTATATGTTTGTTTGTGATGTCAGAATGTTTCTCATTAGATGGATTTGAAGATCTGCACACTTGAGATTTGATGAACACAACTTCAGACATCTGTCTTCCGCTCCTTAGTCATGAGTTTACAAGAACGTTCAAACGATGTTCTATAAACACACGCTGTATAACGTTGAGCGGTTTGGTGAAATATGTGTTCTATAAACATCACCCTCAGTCACTGAGGTGGTCAGAGGAATTTCCCCGGCTTCTCAACTCATAAAACCCAAAAAGTTTTACTGCTTTATCACGGCACCTACCTGCACTATATAATTATCATACATGTTTACGTGAAGTCAAACCCAGAACCAAAAAAATTACATTGAGTGTAACGTAAAATACATCACAGTATAGCAATCATTTTATTTTTAAGTATATAAGCAAACTATGTCTGCTGACAAGAAGTCATTCGGATGGTTTAACTGTTACCATTTAACTTTACAGCAAACAGCAATTCTCCCAGGAAACATTGGGTAACGCTCTCTCAAAGTTATTAAATATGTTTCTGCAGTAATGCTGGAAGAAATTTTAAAAGTTTGTATTTATCATATATCAAAAACATTATCAAAAATTGTAGTTTGACTTATGTTCTTACAGGCAAATGATAATACAAATATAACATCTAAAAATGTTCCCAGAACATTCAAAATATCATTTTAAATGTTCTTGTTATCTAATAGAAATGTCAGGAAAACATTCTTACGACCTTGTCGAAGAGACTGTTACCAGTTTTAGGGAATGTTTTATTTTTTTGTTTGTTTTGTTGCTATGAATTTCTTGTCTCTGCAGATTTTAAATGCTCCCAGTGTGAATGACACATATAGATGCGTTTTAACAGCAGCCACACAGACTAGCATGAACCTGACAGCGTATATAGAACAAATCACTGATCGTCTCGGTCAAATACAAACATGTGGCTGCTGTGAAGACGCATATACTGTGCAAAGTGAACTCTGGTGTGTTTATTGTAAAGTATGTGTATTTCGTTTCATTATGAACCGGTGTTGTAATTTATGTGAGTCCCTCTGAAAACTGTACCGCAGTGTTTTTATCACTCATATCTTAACCGTCTTCATGCTTGGTTTCTCAATATTTCAAATAAGCCTAATAAATACCAAACCATGCATGCGTGAGTCATGCTTTATCTGTTGTGTGCAAAGTCACAAAACTCCAGCGTCCACAAAGCTTCCCATGAAATATAAAAAGGAAATAAACACAGAAACCACACAGAAATTAAAAAAATAGTTTGCAGCTTTTCAAGCGACCAATTACTGTGTTCCAGGGAAACATCTGGTGCTGGACAGCGATGCACCGGGGTAAGACATCATGTTCTCATGCCGTTCTAATGTTGTGATTGTTTGTGAGGGTGTGCAGAGAAACATTCAGATGGAATAATAAAGGACATGAGCGTTTGATCAACACTCAGCTGAGAGCTATGGCTCTGAGAGCCTCCATCTGCTCAGAGAGGACCTCTGAGGTCACATCCAACACGGGCCACCCAGCTAACCGGGAACGTTCTCGGAACGTTGGCTAATGTTCTGATTTGGAGAACACTAATGTTGGCTAATGCCACTGCAAGCTACAGCACTTTAAAGTACTAAAGTAGAACGTTTTTTTCATGTTACACATATTATTTACCAAAATATTGTTCTTAAGCAGTTAGTGGAACATTTTGTTACAGAAATGTTACAGAATTTATTACAGAATTTATAAAATGCTCGAATAACGTTTTTACGGCCTTGCAATACCATTAATGCGTCTAAAAACTGTACATGCTGAGAGCTTTTTAACACTTTCAAAATAACATTTTTGCTACTTATTAGAAACAATACAGAAACATTTGTACAACTTAAATAAGTGCTCAGCAGTTTCCAAACTCATTGTGTGTCAATCCCGCAATCCACCAT
>JBAJNP010002153.1:0-51252 GCA_036877545.1 Yasuhikotakia modesta
TTAATAATTACAAAGTGACTGCTCAACTAATATATTGTCTGATTCTTTCTTTGATCCAGCAAAGGTGTTTTGCATGAACTACAATATTTCTTTTCATACAATATTGCCCTTAAACGTCTTATTCATCATAGCACATGCTCAGGTGAAATGAATGTCCTTTGATATTTCATCCCTTGCATTCAGTTTCCCAGAATCTCATTATGTTATCTGCTACTACGTGACAATTCAGCAAATATTTTCATACTTTTCTATTGCAGAAACACAAATGTTGTGAGAGTTGCTTTTACATGTCTGTCACTATCAAGTATTGCTGTGATGTGATGAGCTGTGTCAGGCACTGGATCCTTAAATATACAAAATAAATGGACTAGCCTCAGAAAGATTGAGAAAGATTTTTGAGAAACATGATTACATATTACAGTGGCAACAGAGCTTGTAAATCATATACACATTCTGTGACATGATTATGAGTTCTTGCACACACAACCACAGATTGCAAAAACATCTCATTTCTAAAACTCTGTAATATTATTTTTTCGGCCTTGTATCTCAGGTTTTGGAATGAAAGCTGTTGCTAAATCTTTGCACCGAGCAGATGACCAATGAGTCCAATCTTTCCCTCACCAGCTAAGCTCTATTGTCATCTTCTCACCCAATGTCCTCTTGAGAAGAGTCACCCGGCCTGTGTGCATCTCCTGGCAATCTCCAGCATTTGATTTGCTGAGCAGCAGGGCTTTGAGGCCTAGCATAAAAAAGCTAAACAAAATCTGTCACTGATGCTTTATTTACTTCCTGCACAGTTTGTCTTGGGGTTGTTTGTTGTGATGTGAATAAATGAGTCAGGATGAGTCCATACTGTGTATTTTCTGTTGCTTTGCCATCTGTACATGCAGCTGCACATGGGCCATGAGTGGCACAGGGACTCAGATTTAGGGCTAGAAGACAAAAGAAATGTTGCCTTTATATATTTTTATTTCATTTGGGGTCTTAAAACAACTGTCTTATTTTGGGCTGGTTTAGAATTACTAAAGTGACATTTTTAAAAGGCTACAGGAAGCTCTCACAGATAAACACGGCAGTGTTTGTCAATCAACATATTCATGTTCAATTTTTAAGACAGATTTTTGGTCTGTATATCATTACACCATAAATATTCTAAAAGAAAAACTTATTTTAAAATGTATACATTTTTAGGCCAGAATATCATCATTATCCTGGCAAACTGCAACAGCATCTGTACCAGCTTACAGAAAATGTTTAACTTCCATTTTTCTGTTAAGCAGCTTTGAAACGATGTGTATTATGAAAAGCTCTATACAAATAAATGTGAAATTAATTGAATGCA
The DNA here is from genome assembly GCA_036877545.1 of Yasuhikotakia modesta. Classification (NCBI taxonomy): domain Eukaryota; kingdom Metazoa; phylum Chordata; class Actinopteri; order Cypriniformes; family Botiidae; genus Yasuhikotakia; species Yasuhikotakia modesta. Next base: position 1,346 of record JBAJNP010002153.1, read on the forward strand.
TGCAGATTCTGAGGAAATAGGTTTAAATTTAAATTTAAATTTATATCCTACTTACAAAGATGTAAGTATTTACATCTTTTTTGTGACAGATATATTTATAGACTGCATCCGCTGATATTATTGTAATTTGTATAGATGTTCTATAGTGATAGAATAATTTATGAATAATAGCCTCCAAATTGGTTATTGAGTTGACAGCATTTCCCGCTATGTCTGATTTTCACTCACATTAGGTGAGATGGTGGGATCTTAATTTGTTTATAATATAACAGGGATTTTATATTATATGTCTATGATTTCTCCTGCACAAACGTATATGAGCCAAACAGCATGAGGGACTCTGCGCATGTAATGAAGAATTGATACAGCTGTTACACCATTAATGTTGTTTGGAAATGGAACCAGAAATAGCAAGCGATACATATACTGAAAGCTTTCAACGGTTACAATTCCATTAATGGATTTTTATGAATTACACAGCTCGTAGTTTCACTTTCCTCAGGAAATTATTCCAGCACATTTAGAAACTGACTTTTGACTTATATTAGTCTTGCTGTCAGCACCCAGCCCACATTTAATTAATAATTCACACAGTAATTAAGATTCAGATTAGAATTAGTGTCTCAAATAAGGGACCCAAATCAGGACACAGAACTCATCGAGTGAATTCATTTGACTGCTGGAGCTCTATAAAGAATGGGGATATAGTCTGTCATTTAAATATAGACATGGTGAAATTATCTTGCCATGTAAACACCATTAATATCAACAGACAGTTCATGAGTTCCTTTATCCTTGTGTGTGATAAACAAAAATATATTTGACTATAATGAGGGGTCCAACAAAACTTAATTAATTTCCCCTCTGGACTTCTAACTGAAGTGAATATTTATATACTATACTTTATATTTATAAATTTATATAAGAATTGGCAAATTAACATCCCAAACATTCATTCAGATCAGAATAATGGTATTAAATGAATAAAAGAGTTCACTGTGATCTCAGTTTCCCTAGTTTATCTATCAACAATCACTCAGTGCAATGAAAACATCACAGTCTGAATGAATGCAGAGAGTTTGTGTCTGATAACATTCAGCCCTGTGAAGGGTTTGCATTTTCCATGAAGCCGAGGACCTCCTGACACACCTGACACTATCAGTGCCATCCTTTCAGCCTGATCCTCCTCACAGCTGCTGGATCTGGTAGCAGTTAAATGCATTCATTCCGTTTGGCACGCTCACAGTCCTCGATGGCATGTTTTTACGACGGTACACTGCATGCCTTTCTGTGGCTGTTTGCATGAGATGCTCAGCTTAAACAGCAGAGCTTCCATACTGAGATGATTCGGTCGTTTATAGTGTGTTTTGGAAAATTACCCAGTAGTGTGTGTCTGGTGTCTACGGAGGATAAGTGGAGCACATCAGGTGGAGGTTATCACAGCGGGTCATGCCGTCTTAGCTTCACACTGTAATCAGTCTGCTGGAGGGTCTTAAAGGGCACCGGGCCCACCGGTTCAGCCTCTGTCCTCTGGTAGCTGTGAACATCACTATTGGATTACTTCTGACACAGATGTGCCTCTGTTTGCTAAGAGGATTGTGAGAATCTTGATAAAACATATTGAAGTGTTTCCTCATGTGGTTCTTTTGATACCCTTCATACTCACGGTACGCTGAGGTAAGATCAGGCTTGGGCAACCCTGAAGATCACTCTCAACATCATCATAAAAAGTCTCCTGAACACAACTCACAAAATAATAATTTATAATAATAATAAAAAAATGTCGTTTTGAGGCTACCACAGATCTTTACATGTGATACAAAATCAGACATTTTCATAGCCTGTTTCCTCAGCACTGTTGCAGTGTGGACAGATGGTGCTATAAACCCTGCACATATTGTAATATATTAGCTGCAGGTAGATTACATTGACTAATTAGTCACAAGCGAAGAAATGTAGCTTTGGGGAGATTTTGAACAAAATCTCCACACAACTGACCATGTTTGATTGTGTCAGGCTGGAAACATGTGATGTGCTTTATACTTGGTGATTTGATGTCTAGCATAGTGCTTAATTCTCCAAAAATATTTTTACAGTTTGCGATATAACACTGAGTTTAAACAGCACATTTTCGGAAATGTGAATTATTTAAAAAGACTGTTTTAGGGCATGAAGTGTTTATGTCTAAGTAACGCAATAGAGAGAGGTTGAAATGAATCACCCAAAGGATTACATCTGAAGTTCTGCATTGTGATAAATGCCATTTGGCCACACAAACACTCTGTGCCCTCCGTGCTCTCATACACACACACACACACACACACACACACACACACACATACACACACACACATAGACAGGCATGAAGATAGGAGTGGGTCATGATCAAGGATCTCATATCGACTTTTATTAAGAAAAACAACTTGAGCTCTGCAGATGCTAAAATTTGCATTCAAAGCTGACATTTCATTCCCGCTGGTTAGACATACAAACAACGCATAGAAATTGAATTTTTTTGTGTATGATAATTAAATCAAGCATGGTGAATATTTTATTATTTGTGGTAACTCTGCTTTTAATGAGGCAGTGAGGGGGGAAAGAGAAATGATTAATTTATTTCAACTTTACCTTTGGACTATGGTGGTCCCCTGAGCCTGTGAATCAGAGTATGACTCATCTTCATTTAGAAAATGCTCAGCATCAGCGTTAAGAAATGGGCTTTGTGGAATGAATTTAAGTCTCCAACTAATTATACTCAAATCTTAGCTTTGTGATACAACACCACTGCAATTCACCATGCATCTGCTGCAATGATTACAAAAACATGACTTGATGATCTTTCCCACGGGGGCAGAGCGGTTCACATCTGCAGGGGGCTCTGTGGACAGGGGCTTATTGTAACTGACAGATAATGCAAATGAGTTCCAATGAACCTAGCTAAAATTTCTCAAACTGTGCCTTAACAAGACATTTGATATTTAATAAACATCTTAAAGGATTTCACTCAGGATTTGACACTGGATGTGTATGGCTTGTAAAAACAATGACTGTAAACACAATTGACCTTATATTATATAACGTTCTGACTAAGGTCTTTACATTGAATCCTTGTGTCACACCGGCCAAGTTGCTCTGGCAACATCTTGTTTGCTATCAAACCATTGACCACTGCCACAACTTTAATAGTGTGGATAAGCTATGTACATATCTATAGATAACCTTAATACTGCAACTAAAATAGGAATACTGCATATAATTCAATTTGTATGACTTTAGTCAGATCAGGTCATCAGAAATCAATATATACAGGTACATGGTAGTAATCACAGTATTGCCTTAATCAGGTCTCAGTCTAAGAGTGAAATACTTTAGTAGTTTTTGGATGAACAAGTAAGTTCAAAATAATCATTTACTTTCTGGTTAATTATCTTTTTACAGAGTCGAACCTCTGCTTTCATAAAGACATGTTGAAATGCCAAAAAACCCTCCAGGGAAATGCTGAATGGCTGCTGTTTGAATAGTGCGCTAAACAGTTTTCCAGCTACTGAAATAATACTGAATGTGTAATAACCCCATTTCACTGCTACACTGACAAATCTAACACATTTGTAGTGTTTTATGCAACACGCTCTGTCTTACCTATATTTCTGTTATTGAATTTTAGTACAGTGTGGAGGTTTAAAAAACATAGATAATGCAACAGAGAGCATATTGTGGGAAAATAGCATTCTGCTTAATATGACCCGGTGGGTTATCTTAGATAAATGATTGTATATTATTTATATGAAACACTTACATGAAATGTTGCTTCCTAGGTCATAGAAACATCCCGTTTGTGGCAGTCCTTATTGCAGTTTTCAGTAGTAGTAGACAGCTACAGACAATGTAAATGCACTTTTTAGTTGGATTAACCATGAGTTTTAGTTTTAAAAGTATACAGTGCAAACATATACATATACATACTTCTCTACAATATTGTATGTAAAGAACAGTACACCATTTACAGAAAAATTTGAATGCAGCTGTGGTMAAAAAAAATCATGATAAATGCAACATGTAACTAATCATGAACTGATTCAGTGATTACCTGATTAAATATTCATGTGCTTTATCACAGCAACTTTCACACGCTGTGTTCCATTTAAGCTGATAGCGATGCAGAAGCTGTAATGGCAAACACATTAACTGGAGTCTATAGAGACCATGTCTTTGGTTTTTGCACATTTAAGGTGACTTATAACAGCCAATGTGGACTTATGTACTGTCTTTAAGACAAATTAACAATCAGTTATTAAAACCATTGCAAGCTCTATTCATCAATGTTATTGACCACATTAATATGCAAATAAGAACAATATTCGCCCAATCAATATTATTGACCTCATAAATTTGCAATCAAGAACATTAACCCAGGGTGTAAAAACTTCTAAGGATTAATTATTACTGTATATAAAGTATAAACTGTGTGAAATGTAAAACATGATCAACCAAGATTATATCAAGGGTTAACAATTACATGTATGAAAAGTGAGACATGTTTCACGATAGCAACTCCTGTCATGAAATTCTCTAAATGTCCTCTGCTACATCTCTGCTGCCCAGAGAGAAGCGCTTATTAACAGAGTTAATCCTTCTAACCTTTATGTGCAATGATACTCCAGATCCAGCAGCACACTACCAGTTAATAATTGTCTGAGAAAAGTTCAAGTCTCATGCTCATTCGAAGAAATCAGATACCATTTTAAGCCTGTGATATTGGGTTGGGTTTTGTTCTGTCCTCGACATTGTGATTAACACCAGAACCATATTCCTGCAGTTAAGTGATGAAACAGAATCCTTCGTGAATGTGACTCAGCATGCTTCAACTTGGGGAATAAGATGTCACATGGTTTACCATGGCAATGTCTCTAGTTTTACCAGAAAGTATGCTTTGAACCCAAGCTTTTAAACCTCAGTCATGGACAGTTAATTCATAAAAGAAGTGTTTTGGTCAATTACTGGTCAATTTTAAATTGACATTTAGAAGCAAAATCAACTTTCAAACAGCTCACATAGTACATTCTGCATATAAACTTAGGAAACAGGAAAATGAAACATCATAAAAGTAAACATTTAAATTATAAAGCAGATAAGATATTATTCCTACCAAAACACCTTCTCAACATTGTTATTATTCTTGCTTGTATTCATTACAACCCTCAGCAATACTTGATATGTGCTGAACAACAATTTAGGATGGCCTACTGGAGTATAACAATGTACACAGATGACACTTACATACTCACATGTATGTCATTGTCAGACACACTCTGTATAACAAGGAGGCACTCAGGTGGAAGAGAACTGTTGTCAGTGAGAAGTGGAATCTTTCAGTATTTTCTCTGAATTAACCATGGCGGCTCATTAACCCACAATATTGACATATACAGTAGGCCTGAGGTCTTTCTATGGCAATACAAAGAATCTATATTCATCAACAATATTTAACCATCTAGATGGTAAACTTAACAGTTTGTTTTCCTTAACTATACGAATTCCTGCCAATGCAAACTTTTTACTATAGAATAAAGTCAATTCTTTGAAGCCATGATTTGGTGCCCAACTGTGCACATATAGTGCTGAAATTTGACTTTAAACTATTATTGGGTACAGAAGCTAACTACTGAACTGACAGTCATATAGTCCGTTTAATATACATAAGGGTACACATTGTGAGGTACACATAAGGAAAAATTATGGGAAAGTGTGAACCCCCTACTAAGCAAACTTTCAGTTCTTTTTTTGGTCTGATAAGGAGCTGAGATGTCAAAACACTGCAGCTGTTGAATAAAATTTAAAGCACTGACAGAATGTACATTTAGACACCTGGACTTGGCATAGGTTAAACTTTGGGTGTCAACCCCCTTAACTAGTCTTGAAGCTTTACTAAAATAACTGCTGTAAATAACAGTGACATGTTTTTGACAACATGGGAGTGTGTTGTTAGGAGAGAATAATGGATGTTCTGGATTAAAGTATGTGTGCATAATCATTTCCTGTTCCTCTTCAAAAGATGTCTGTCAAATGAAGAGGCAAAAGCCCCTCTGAACAGAACTGTTGCACAAAGTTCATCCTTCAGAACTTGTTTCTGTGGGCGGAAAAGACAAACCGTTGAAGAACACCCAGTTCCTGGTAAGAAACTAATCTAATCTAAAGTGTTGCCTCCTGCCCCTTGAAATCAGAAGGTGGTATAGACTGTAATTAGTGTGTGGGGTCACAGAAGATGACAACATTAGTCTTTTCAGCTATACAGAGAAAATGCCTGTTTTTCTAGTGATGGCTTGTATCAGTTTAAGGTTTACAAAAAAATGTGGCAACTTTAAAAAATAAATGGCACATGAATTTTACAAACAAACTCCAATAATATTGTAAATAAAAAAAATATAAAATAGTCTAACCTTGCTAACCCTGCACACAAACTTTACTAACCCTCAGTTCTCTCAGAGACACATGCATGTCTCTACACACACAAAAAATCTTATGGTTTTATTATCATTTTCTCCATAAAATTGAGTTCCTGCACTGGCACATACTGTAAAGATCCGTCACACATCCAAAATGCAAACAAACCTGCATCACTTAATCAAGCCATATCCTGTCAATCCTATAATACTGATGGTCCACTTAACTGGAGAGCTAAAGTATAAAGTGTGTATGTATTAGCCATTAATCATATGTATTAGGTGTATAGCATTGAGTGCTTAACCCACTGCACCAGCCTTTTGGTCTCGGTGTGTTATACTGATTTTACAGGACTGCCTGCTTTAACTGCCTAGATACAAGTGTGTGTATTAGATCATTTTGTTGCAGTCTTGACTGGTACATCTCTGATCACGACTGCACTGGAATTAGTCACTAATGTTAGTATAAAGACAGCACAGTAACGTACCTGTTCGTATATTTCTGCCACTAGGTGTCATAACTGAGTCACCACAAACCTCTGCTTTCTGTTCTCTGTTTACACATGTAGTGTTTTTTTCAGGTAGTACTAAACCCGTGTGAGAATCAACTGTCGTGTTTGATTTTGTTTTAGCAGATATGACATTATTTTAACCTTTCTATGTTGGAGACATAGTGTAGGTGTATGAAGCAACCACACTAACGCAGAATTTCCAAAATTGCTCACTATAACAGCTTGGAGATTTAGACGTCCAGATGGAATGATGAAATCAGTCAGGCACATTCTAACAAAGAGAAAGTTTGAGGCCGCTTTGCTTTTCTTAACAAATGACGTGTTCATTGAGATACGCTGCTTTCGAGCAGGTGTTCCTCCCAGTATGAAGTAGGTGTTCAGACTCTTTCTCATATACTTGGGCTGGATGACACATCTGCTTATGGATCATGCTCACATCAGTTTACTCACAGCTCTATTTTAACATGCAGAACAATAAGTTAAAGGTGATGTGGGTAATTTTTAACAACCAAACAATATTGCAAAAATTACAGCTAAAAGCATCAGTGGAATAAATGAATAATTCCGGAACAGTCGCCTCATCTGCAACTGGTTGGCTAAATGCTATCTGATCTCACACCATTGGTTTGGTACAATAGGTAACTTAACAATTAACCATTAACCAAAAAATTAACAATTAACAGATCAGTGGTACCTTTTCAAATTTGCAATAGTAGCTGAGGATGATTGCTAAGGTAATAATTTTTACACAATTGTTTACACATTGTTACATCAGTTGCTTAAAATTTAAACTCAATCACAACAATAATTTATTTATTGTTATTGATCACACCTTTAATCTGGTATATATTTTATAAAAATATTAGAAATATTTTTACTATTCATTATTCGTCACAACGCATATTGAAATGGGAGCTATAAAGAGAGATTCAATTAATCAAATTGCTGTTTTACTATATTTTAACCTTTATCTGTGGATTTGTCTTCTCAGCATCAGGTGAGGTATAAAGAGGCAACGTGTGAAGTATAAGTTAATCTCAACTTGAATTGCAAAGAATTCCCTTCAAATCCAAATAAACACCACCTGTCTAACCAGTATCTTCTATAACTCTAAATGCAAAAATAAAGAACAGCATTATAATTACCTTTGATTCGGATGAGTCATGCACTGCAACACTTTTACATCTGGCTTGTTCAGAGAGTTTGTTTTTGCCTTGTTTCATCCTTTAGCTTGATTTGTTGGGAATATTTGAAAATAACAGTCGATCTAGGATTTCACACAGATTAAATTTATCCAGATGAAGTGTAAAATGATGAAGCAATATAACAACAGTTACATGCCACAGTCAGCCTACAACACTGTTGACTATTCATCCTCACCAGTGATTTCTTTGAGCAGGATCCCTTAAAATAAACAGGTGCACTTTGACCAGTGAGAGGACAGTTTACTCGAGCGCTGCTTGTATTAATACATTTTGGTCTGCTTGGAAATGTTGTCTTGTGAAAGTGCTCTGAACCAGGAAGAAATGACAACTTTGTAACTATTTTTGTCCTTGTTTTGAAACAAAGCAAACAATTTACTTGTCTGAAACACCCTAATACATTGTTTATTGCTGGTGGTGTTTAACCAAACACAGCACAGAAACTTTGCTTCTCTGACCCAGTGAACAGATTTGCTTTGGGCTTGTTAATTAAGGCGCATCATACCCATTATAATGAGAACAAGCCTCAACATGATTCCAGCACTAGATGTGATGCGTTGACGTCAAGCACAGCCCCTAAACAACAGAAATAGACACACCATTAAGTGTGTTCTCACATTAGACACAATGAGATGGAAACAAGATGCTCTGTTTCAGAAAACCACACCTCCTTGAAGGTGCATGAAGTTGGGAGCTCTTCCAATATACAGAATATTAAGGCAAGCACACCACTCAAAAAAATCTGTTCTCATTATATAACTCACTCACTGTGCTCTTAGTAGAACCCATGGCCCGAGGGTCAGCTTTTCATAAATCTCATTATTTTAAAAACGAGGCCCAGTTTGGCACACAGCCTGTGTTGCGCAGTTTCATGGAGGAATTTGCCAATATGCGTCAATGAAGGAGAAGGTGGCAAAACAAGTGTAGAAGAAAGTCCTTAAGCTATAGACATCAACTCTTTCTGATCTGCCTGTCAAAGAACTATTTGAAGACTATTGTTTTTTATCTATTATATTAGTAGCCTATTGAAAATACTTTCCAAATCTGCGGCTAGTGTTTGTAGTTGTTGTGATGTCCCATCTGCGCCCCTAACATCATGATTCTGTTGTGTTTTGTAATGGATAATCTTTTCAACCATCCATTGGTCGTGATTTTCACCACACACAGTTTTGTAGTGTTAATGCACGGATTAATGGAAGTGTGTAACATGACTACCATTAGACAAATTTAGAATCACAGGAAATTTCTGACCTAATCGCATTGATAAAAGTTAATCCATGTCTGAAATATGATTAAAGGCTGAAATGATTCACCGGTCAGTTAAACCGAACACACCACCCACACAACGGTCCAGCAGGATTATGGCTCTTCAAGAGGAACACCAAATCCCACTGTTACTTATCATTTACAGCAGTGCTACATTATTACAAAAAATACATTTTTCTCAACATTCCTTCAAAATCACATCAGAGACACATCACAGAAACGTGTTTACCAGACCAAGTCCAGTCAAAAGCAGCTAATTGGATGTCCACATAGGTCCAAAACAAACCCTGAGACAGTGTGGAAAACCGTCTCATGTGAGTGCAGACACTACATCATCTGGATCTGATCTGGAGATTAAACAGTCAAAATGAACTTCTAATGCAATCTTTCCCCTGACATTTCTGCCAATGTAACAGCATTAGCCCAGGCTGATCCCTGTAATTATGACATCATATTAAATGACTCTTCTTGAAAAAGCAACAAGGTTTTCATACCTGCAATATTGCTCAATCGACGATTATGAATTATCATAATATAAATTTTGTATTACTGCCTTTGTTGTGTTATTCATTTGCATTATAAATATGATCAAATAACTGACAGTTTGAGCTCAGTTGCTTACAGAACTAATCATTTTCATTAGTCTGTAGTGTTTTGATGTTGTGAGGAGGGCAAATCCTGAATAAATGCTTTGCAGTAGTTCCTTTTTGACTGGACTTGTTTTGAGTGATGTCAAAGCATTTGTCACCTGTACATACATCTGTGTAGAAATCTTTGGAAAGTCGCAATTGTTTAAACAGTTACTTTTTTGTTATCACATAAATATGAATATGGAAGCAGTTATGCCACACAAATGTGGTTTTGAAAAACATCAAAACACAGCTTTAATTGTAAATAAAGCAATTGCCTGATTAAAAAACCTAATATATATCCACCCCTTATATTTTCTACTAATGAGCTGCTACAGCGGTGCATTCATTTGCAAGCTAACAGGAAAGCAGAAAAAAATAGAGAAAACATTGAATGCTGTGAATTCAATTTTTTGCCTTGTTAGCTCCAGGATGACACCCTGCCTGCTCCCCACAGGCAGACATGGCTGCTGCTTTTCTCAATTTATAATCTGAATGAAAAGCTAAAAATACCCATAGCATTTTATGAATGAAACACTAAAAATATAACTCACATCTATCCCTCTTTCACACCCTCCCTTTTTCTCTCTCTCTTTTGCTCTCTCCCCAGTGTTGAAGCATCTCAGTATTAGATGGATGACACCACATGCCCACACTCTTAGCCGTATTAATGTCCTGGGCTGAGCCTCCAAATGTCAGCATACATTATCACCTGATCTATAAAGAAAACTCTGAGACCTTGCTTTGAGTGTTAGCCCTCAGGGCCTTAGAATGCTGACAGAAAACTCACAAAAATTTGTGAGTTTTCTTTTGCCATCATCTATTTATGTAGCTCATGCTCAAATTATGAATGAAGACCACCTCCCCCCACCACTTCACATCACTAGCCTGTGATTGGACAGTCCTGTTCTGGGTCTGACGTCAAATCTCTGCATCTTTTTTTCTCTCATAACCAGATGAATGCGATGGCTTACAAATATCCGTAATGCATATTAATAACATTCTTGTTGTAATTTGTGAGAAAAAAACATAAATTCCAAGGCCCTGTACTGCACGTTAATTGTTTGTAAGGTGCAGAACACCAAGAAAGTTTATGGTTAACACATTCAGTAAAATGTAGCCAAGACAGCTGGAATGTAAACCACCATTATCAGCCTGACCTTGTCAAACTCCGCACATAACTCACATCATGCTGTGCCAACACACCCATGGCATAGCCTGACAGCCAACGTCATAATATTTACACACTGCACCTCTGTCAGAAAATAAAGTTGCAGACTCAACACAAGACCTGAGAGATGCAGTGAAAAGCAGACTTCACCTTCAGAAATGAGTACAATTCTTTCCAGAACGGTCATAACTCAGAAGTAAGGGAAAACCATGATGTCATAAAAGTGAAATGTTTGGAACGAAAAGCATTTCTTGTAACGTTGGATCGCAAATAGGGGATGCTCTGTTTTTGATCATTGGGGCGTCTTTTATAAGATGTTCATACTTTAGAAGTCTCTGCAATAGCTCTGACAGTAAATAGCAATCGCTCAAAGGTAAAGTCAAGCAACACTGTCTAATATGGTCAGCTACTGGAATGGTATGCTGTGTTCCAAGAAAACAAAACCCATGCATACAGACATACTTTCGTACCATTGTAATGCAGACCAGAGAAAACTAAATGACATATTTTTGTGACTATTTTTCAATGAAATTTAAATACATTACTTTTTGCACTGTTGGAAATAGTTTTGTGTGATTAATTTACCACAAGACAAACATTTGTTTTATAGTATGGAGACAGTATGGCCTTATTACCTGGACTTCTCTACTTATCTAGTTTCATCCATAAATGTATCATATTTTTAAATTGTTTAAATGGTTGTGACTATATGGTTTGTTAAGGTTTGTTAAGATTTCCAAAAATTATGCAAGTCTCTGGCAAAAGAAATAATGGAAATTGTAGAGCTATTACAGAAACGTTTATGCAGACATGACATCTGTTCTTATCTGCCACCATCACAGCACACAGAGCTTGTGAACTGTTGACCAGACATGTCGAAGCTGATGAAGTCACGGTCTTTAATGGAGACCACGAGGCCATGTGAGGAAGTGATGTTTCTCATTCTTCTGCCAGGAGATGAATGGCTAGAGACAAGTACAATCTGATGAATAACAGTGAAGGAATCTGCAGGCCATTGCTCTGCTGCCAAAGCTGGAAAATAATATTTAAATAATAACAATGCGGCAGAAATGCAGTAAAATCCTGATGTGCTGCTGTTTGTTGTTTTCCTGTACTAGAAGAATGTGTTAGCAGATCGGTCCCCCTTTCTTCCCTCATTCTATACATACATCAGTTACAAAAGTTCACTTGATTCATGTTTCAGACTTTGCTCTGATGTGTAGCACAGTTTAATTTGAAATTGAGTGTTTGCGCCAATTCTAGGAGTTCCAGGTATTCATAGAAGGATAAATTTAGTAAATCATTGTTTGAGTGTCTGCCAAGGAGGTGAGTGGGCATTTGTGTGTTTATATGGACTGTTGTGAGGGTGCCGGTGTGAATGTGTTTCAAAATGTGTTACTCTGGAAAACTTGCAACAGCTTACACTGCACACACACGCAGTGTGGTTTGAAATTGAAAAGTGAAGCTGGCAAAATAAATGGCAGCCAATGCAGAAGGGGGGCAAGGGTAGTGCCAACACACACTGCTAGCTCAGCATGTCACGAACGGCAGAGTGGGAGAGTGAGAGAGAAAAAGAAAGAACAGGAAGAAAAGGATGGAGAATGTCAGCTTGAACTCTGCCAAGCTCAACTCACCTGGAGACCACATCTCTAAGCCCAGAGAGCCAGAGTGAACAAGAGCAGGTTCATAGAAGTCAGCCAAAATGCCAGCTAACAGCTCACTGTAAGTGTTAAAAAAACAGAAGATTAGAATATGTAAGCACATACTTTGATGGGGAGGCTTCCAAGAGCGTCAGCATCCCAGCAGATATCTCATCATTTTTTGCACACCCTGATGGTTATGGCTTCTGTGTTGCTTATCTCTCCTTGAGCTCAGTTTGAACTTCAGAACTTCAGAATCTGTTGAGCAATGCTTTCCACACTTTAGGGTGAATACAAACTATTTCCTGTTCTGATAGACGTACATATATTTCCAAGGCTGTTTTGTAAAGAGCAAAACGCCTGTGACATCCATCGAAACTCCTAAAGAATCTTTGTCCTGACCTTCACAGCTCTCACTTGTCAACCATGGGCCAACAGCACGGTTATTGATGTGTTTGCAATGCAAAGTGATCAGTTAGTTGGCTGATGAGAATGAACAAATAATCTCCCACAGGTTTATAAATGTGGGCAAATTAAAGTTATGTGAGAGAAACACAGATTATTGCAGCCTCATATCACAGAAGAACATTTCTGTGAGAAAAAAACTTTTTTTAAGGTTTTTACAAAAAACATATTTTACTTCTTTGCATCGATGCTTTACAATTTAGAAATGCAATAAAACTTCATTAATCTCTAAACTGAAACATGGTTTTACTGTAAAACATGCTTCCTGCATATATTTCGCTAAACCTGAGAAAGTAAACAGTGTTTTGTAACATTACGCCTTCTGTATTTGTCATTTTACATTGCTTGACATTTAGATGTTTCATTGGTTAAACAGTTTTCAGCTTTTGAAATGACCATATGAACATAAAGTTCCTATTTAGGGCAAAGGATCAAAGTATTGAGTCATTTACTCTATAGTTACAGTGATATTTATAATTATTAATCAAATATTGTTTAACACAGCTGTATTGCAGTATTACAAATGATACATTAGATAACTATGAGGAATGTCTGGAATGGTTCTTTACACGGCACAGGGATGATACAGCTGTGCTTAGATTCACACACTTTCTATTTTAGTTCAAAATGTTTATATTACATCACTTCAGTCTAAATATCATTATCTCAAAAATGTCTCCAGCAACTTGAAAACTCTACAGATTCTTTTCTCTGTGATTCCAGCTCTGGATTTTTATCTTGCCCATCATTCCTCAAACTAAAGAGAATTCCCAGTATTCTGTGTCAAGGTGCAAGGCTGTTTTTTCTTTTAAATTGAACCTTAAAGGCACCATGAAATCAAAATGTATTATTCTTTGTTTTATACATATTTCTTTTAACTGGCAGAACATAGATATAGAACTATTCTATAGAACTGCCAGTTTCAAGCCCTTCTAATGACCCACTCAGTTCTAGTGAAATCCAGTCTTGTCCTATGGCTTTTTTCTTGTTCCTGAAGCTACTTTGCTCAGAATTGCATCACCATATTAAAGACAGTCACAACGTCATGGTGACTTTAAGACAAATCATGAAGTATCAGGAATTGAATTTAAAATAAAGAAAAAAATCCTTCCAATCATTTGATCTGTTTGTCTCTGTTTAAAGGCTTGAAGCCAGAAAGTCAGTTAAATGGGTTTTCCATTGCAGCTTTCTTGTAAAGACTTGATTGGTTCAATTAGTTAGTGCTCACATTAGTTTGTCTAATTCACTTAAGTATTGAACGAGTCCTTTTCTGGGGTTAATACCACCTAAAGTCATTACAAAAAAACATGTTCAGATGGCATTAACTGTGGTAATCTGTTTTTAATCCCAATTCCAATCTGTTACCCAAATGAAGACTGAGAAAAAACAAATAAGACCTTCCTGGAATCAGTCTGAAGCTCAGCAGGAGCGATGTCACAGCTAAAGAACTGACTCTCTGTTCACAATCCCATAATGCATTTGCATTATCCTGACGTAAGCCACTGCTATTTAATTACCATGACCTTCAGCATTCACACACTTCCACTCTCTCAGAACCTTAGAACTGCTGATCCTCCTGATGTAGCACCAGCTGAATGAGGAACGAGACCAGATGAATGCTCCTAATATTTACTTCCAAAGGAGTTCAGAAAATGAAAGACTGACTCACTGATATTCTGAGGGTCAGAAGAACAGGGCCTTCATATCTCATCCTAGCCCAGAAACATTCCTCTGTTTTGGTAAACCGGCCAACTGAGATAAATGTTGTTTGACGTCATCATCTTATTTATAGAAGGATAATATTTGGCCATGGAAGTGCCTTTTCATGTTGGATTCAACAAACACTAGACTTGCAGACTTATATAAAGGTGATGGGATGTGTTTTGAGGAAGCTAGACAGACATGGTGTATACATATATAGATATAACATTCACTGCCATGTTTGGGGAATAAAAGCTATATTTGATTGCTACAAATGGATTGTTTACATGTAGCTTTGTTGTTGCCAGGAAAAGATGCAACAGCATACCAACATTTCCAAGCAGAGGTTCAACATTTATGACACTTTATCACAAAATGATAGCATGATAAATTGGGGCTGGGCGATAAAACAAATAATTGAATTTTATTGGTATTTTCTGAGGGTACAACTTTATCAATAATAATAAAAAATGTTTGATATAAGTCTTGATGGTTTTACTTAAATTTAAATGGACATGAAGTTGCACAAAGCCTATACTTTGTAAAATAGTGAATTTTAACTATTTACTTCTTTACAAAAAATTTCCAGTTTTACTAAAGTTTGCACCAAACATCATGCTTGCTAGTAACTACAACAACCAAATTTTATACAAATGGTAACCAGTGCACCACAAAACGTGCTACTAAACTTTTGCTATAGTTAAACCACAGTTAATTTCCCTAATGGCTGCAAAATTGGATTTTTCTCTTAGCAGAGATTGTTAAATCGTGTTGCATTATGGGGTAGATCAAATGGCCGTGTGCATCTGCAATGCCACACACATCCCAACTGTGAATATACCTCTGTCATAGATATTGCTGTTATTCATCATCACAAAAGTGTATTTTCATGCTTTTTAATGTCATGTCTGTTTAAACTTAAACTAAACAAGCGATTTACTTGCACATTATTCTTACATACATATGACTAGCTCAGCACCACAGACACACCCAGGCTGTCATACAGAGCACAAGTTCTTAGTTCATACAGAACTAAGTTCTCGTTTGCATCGTATTTTGCTTAAACTGTCAAATATACGCAATACTGTCAAAACACATAAGGTTCACATAAACATTGTAGCTTATGTCTTAACTGACTGTTTTAAGTAACACAGTAAATTAATAAACCTGTATAAAACATTTTGTGGTTTTTCTAAAAAAAATCAGCTTTTTCCTGCACCCTTTAGTTAAATAGACATACATAAAACATATTTGGGACGTCGACTGATGCATTGACATTAATACAGTTTTTGAATACATTTCAATATTAACGTTGCAGATATATTTAAGATGTGTCCTTTTTTCTGCTGGTCTTTCTTTACAAAAAAATTATTTTAGTCATAAATTATTGATAACAGATGATATGAAACATTATATCTTAATACATTTTATATGGCAAGCTAGTGTTGAAAGATCCGACCTTCCCTTCAAAGTGAACCCTCTCCACCAAAATACTTCTCCAAAGTCATGAACATGTACCTATTTGGCATTCAAACCAAACTTAATGATTAGAAGAACATTTTATGGTCCTTCGCACTCCACATAAGAGCTATATTTATAGAAATACATTTAGACCACTTTACATTGTGATTGCTTTGAAGAGACTTTCAACTAGCACAAAAAATGTTTCTAGAAAAAATGCCTTTAATTGAAGAAATACTAAAGTAAAAGTCATTCAAAAACGCTATTTTTTGTTCGCTATTTTTTGTAAATAGCTAAAAAAGCTATTTATCATACATATCAAACCATTTTTGTTATTATATTTTACTGTGGTGACCTGTTTTCATTGTTGACATGTTGTCTAATATACTTTGAAGTATATTCAAAGCATCACACTTGGTTACGCAGCTATCTAATAATACCAGTCCAGACAAATGCATACAGTAAAGCACAAAAACAAGCACAGTAGGTACAGCAGAGCATGTTTAAAAGTTTTGCCAAATTAGTTATTTTAATAGACATGAGATCATGGGCCGAAATACACCCTTAAGATAAATGATACTCCATTAGTTTCTCGCTTGTTTATTATTCTGTGTTATTGTCTACTGAACATTCTTTTTCCCTTTACTTGACCGCTGAGGCATGCAGAGTGTGTGTATGTGTGTGCGTGTGTATTTGTGTTGGTCAAGTATGAGCAAAGAATCAGATTGCTTTATAGTCAGTAGGGGGAGAAAACACTTCACTATTGATTCAAACACATCCTATTCTCTCTTTCATGTGTCTGTGGGTGTGCGCATACATTTATGTTATAAGCAGTTCATGTTACTACGTAGGGCTCTGTATGTCGCCTATAGTGGCACCAGTGGTGATCCATATAGCTTCAATGTGGGTGGAAGAGTGCTAAAAACGTTTCTATCCCTTTTTATCTTTATCTTCCTTTCTTTCTCTACCTCCCCACCTTCTTCCATTAATAAAAAATGAGGATTATGCATCTCCCTCACTCCTTCCCTATTTTTCCTCATGTTTCTCTCCTTGACGACACACACAATAGTCCATTTCTAAAGACATGGAATGATAAAAACTAACTCCCCTTGGAGAAACTGACAGACACGTTCATAGATTTTCTCAAAGGGCTCATGAACGCAGCATCACACCTGCATACACTGCCCTCCTGAAGATGTCTTAATGTTTCTGTTTGACTGACTGTCACTGGAGTGAGAGAGAATTTGAGCATTCCTGGGTGCTACAGATCCCATTTCTTGTTAACAGCAAAATAACAATGCTTGCATGTCATCGATCAGTCTTGCTAATATCTTGTTCTTTTGTGAAAGGCTTAGCTTATCATTCCCTGAAGGTGTAATGCAAATTATTAATGCTGCAAAAGTTGGTTTAACCCTAACTAAGACCTAACAGGAGATACTGAGATCACAGTCACCATAGCGCATCTGAACCTGAGCAAGATGTTTAACCCTTTGTTGCCTCAGGGGAGCTATTTGTTCCTTGACCAAGTTAACAAGATGTAAAGTGTCTGTTAAATGGCAGATAACAGTGACCACAGATTTAAACCTCTTGATAGCACCACCAAAGACAGAGTGATGTATCGCCCGGTCACACCTTCTTGTTTAGCAGTGATTGATGGTGATAAGGGCAATTCTCTACACATCACAGCCCTTTCGACCACATTGAGCCCCGCCCCTCCTCTCAGCACCTGAGCCGCAGTTCAGACACATTAGCACTCAGCCTAATTGACTCTTCAAGATTATCGTTTCTTCGCAAACTTTATGGAATGAGTTATGATATGCCTCCAGACCTGAGGACAGGGCTTGATTAATCCCTGACACTCATTCATTTGGAGGTATGTTTTCATCACTGCTCCCCGCCAAACTCCACTCACCCTGCCAGTGATTAATCAGCACTCCCCCGCTGCTGTACTGAAAACAAACTGCTTGCAGTATCTCTCTCATGCCCAAACAGATATATCCTGAACTAGCTGTTTATTATCATTTTTGATCATATACACAAGCTGGTTCATTCATTGAATGTAGCAAGTGTCTGGGGTAATCATGCTGCGCACCTTTCATTAATATATCATGTTTTTAAGTATCATATATGTCTGTAGCACAGAGCAGGACTTTCTACATGACAAACTTTAACAACATAACGATATTATAATAATTCAAATTTCAGAAGTAAGTTTACTTGTTTAAGTGAAAAGTTGTTTAATTGTAATTTGGTTAATTGTTTTTAACATGTTGATCATGATTTTGTTGTTTTGTAACCTTATATGATGCCTACAGTGAAAGAAGTGCACATTGGTGCATTTAGCTCTCTAAAGCTTCCATGGTAGCAATAGTGTTGCTTGTTTCTGTGCATAAATGTTTTCTGTGAGTAAATGTTCATGTCCATGTTTCAGGTGATCAACTGTTACCTGTGAATGCCACACTTTAACAGACATGTCCTCCAGAGTCAAATTAGCATAGCTAACAGTCAGTTCTAATGTAATTTTTTTCAACTCATACATTGCAACAATTTAAAAATTGTTGGAGGACCATTTGGGGTTACTTAGATGCAACACTGGTTGAACCCTCTAAAGAACCTGTGGACATCATTTGAAAAATCAAATTTTTTTCATTTTGTTATCATTTGAAGTATCTATTTACATACTCAAAATGCTCAGAATGTACTTAAGAGACACTCAAGTTCTTCAAAGACTTTCCCTTATGATGGGGTGATTGGAGGAACTGCGCTACAGAGCTAAAA
This sequence comes from Yasuhikotakia modesta, assembly GCA_036877545.1. Lineage (NCBI taxonomy): Eukaryota > Metazoa > Chordata > Actinopteri > Cypriniformes > Botiidae > Yasuhikotakia > Yasuhikotakia modesta. Next base: position 20,611 of record JBAJNP010002153.1, read on the forward strand.
TTCTCAGAGCTGAAAGGATTCCTGAGAGCTGAGCTAAACTATTACTAGGAATCAAGGGACAATGCACAACACACGTCAGCTGACAGACACATAGTCTTTCATAGGCGCAGCGTAATATATTCTGTACATCACATCTCTCACTTCAACCCTTAATCCCCAATGAGAGATCCGGACAGTGGCAGCATAAATGTGATGAGAGATTCATCAGAGTAAACGATGAAGTGCAGCAGAAGGATGTAGTTCATCTTCACTAAATGCTGAAGTTATAAAAAGGTGTATGAGTCACTTTCTATGCATGCTATGTCTGCTATTTCTTCTCTCCTCCCTGCCATTGCTTTAAATCAAAGCTTGCTATCCAGTTTCCATATGTGCACTGAATGACTGTGTGACTGTATATAGAAAATGGAGTTAAATGTGACAGTCTTTAGGACACAGACATACACTTTTACGTTGCATATTGACACCCTGGAACAGCCACACACACTCCGTTTCCTGCATTCTAATTGTCGCAATGTTTGAAGTAACTCAAAGTGAATATGTGATTTGTCAATTGATTTCTTACCCCTTCCAGGCTATGAATAAAACCCTTTAATTATTGATGTGCTGATGTCAGCAATTCATTTGAATGTTGTATGTGATGCAGACCTCTTTCTCCAGGCTGCCTCTTGTCTTTCTCTTCTTATTTCTCCCACCCTGTGACACGATAAGGGAGAGATAGGCAGAAAGAGTCAGAGACAGAGTGAGACAGAGAAGAAGAGATTCAGTAAAGAACAAAAGAGAGAAAAACAATGATGGGAATTACAATTAGACAATAAAACAACCATGAAAAAGAAAATATAATGGATGAAAATGTAAAATGAGAGAAAAACATGCAGCATGAGTTAAAAACAAAATGGAATGAGGGAGAGAGGGAGGAAGTGTTGTGATGTTGCAGTTCGCTTGCAGAGACATTACAGCCAATAGGAGCCCAGCACCTGAGAAATGGGAGGAGCACCTGCTCCATTCACAAAGTCAGCAGCAGCTAAAATTAAGGCAGAGGAGTTGAGAGCTATCCGCAGCATTCTGTCAGCTCTATTGTCTAATGCAGCCACATATAGTCTCTGACAGCAAAATAACAAAAGCATTTACACACACAAAGATACTAAGAGTGATGGTATACTTTTCATGAAAGACAAAATGTTGCAGGTAGACTGTGTACAAATTACACATGAAAAAATATCCAAATTTACTACATTGGTGGAAAACCAAGACATGTGCTTTACTATATGAAATGAATCCTGACAGAAACTACACACAAGGTAGAAATAGCCTGCACAACAGCCTGAATAAATTGCACAAAAGACAAAAAACACATATACACACAAATGTCACACAAATGTGTCCATGTTTGTATATTGAAGGCAATTCTTATGCCCATGGGAGATATCTGACAGTGAAGGGGGCTAAATTGAAATCATCCAAGATTAGTCTATGGTCAAACATATGTGAGTTTGTATTAGATATTAGTCACAACGGGTCAGCAGACAGGAGAGGAGGCATATGATTCACTCATTTCTCCAAAGAAAAAAATTAAAAAAATTTTCATAAAAAAATTTTCCATTTAAAATGAAAAGCAAACAGACTGATAGCAGCGAGTCCCTACTCTCTCTCCTCTGCTTGAAATACACACCGTTAAACTATTCCTGGAGTCATCACCAAATTTATACCCACCTGGGTGAAAATAGACTCTTCAGAAATAGAGTGTGTATTGCGTAGGTTCGTTTTCAACTTTGCTCAGTGCAGACACACTTTTTTTTTTGGTTTTCCATTTTTTTCACTGCTGCAGGGGGAAAATGTGTCAGATCCTCTTCCTGCCAATGAGAGAACGCAACAAAGCTCTGCTCTATCATCTTTTAATCCTCCCACCAAAAGATGAATGAGTGTGTTCCTTCTGTTTGTTTTGTCCTCATAACTGTGTTTTTCAAGAGGGGGTCTTCATAATTGAAGCTGTATCTGTAACTAAATTCTGCAGATGTGTGGAAATATTTTAGATGCTTTGAAACAATGTATTATGTAAAGAAATAAACACAAATTATTGAATTGATTTGATTTTTTTAAGAAGCACTAGGTAATTTGTTAAACTGAAAGACGCAATGCATATTTCTTACATTTCTGTCAAAAGGAATGTTAATAATCATTTACATGATAAGCAAGTGTTCATTACCTCAGTTTCCCCAGGTCACTGTTACAAAAACAATGCTTGCTATTTCCAGTCTTACTGAATATGTACCTGATGACACATTCAATATCTGACATTTCACAAAACAACTGAGGCCCTTCATAAGTAATCGGGTGGGTCACTGACCACAGCCTCCCCAGAGTGCTGAAAGGAGCAAGAAAAGAGAGAAGAATGAGCCAAACAGTGTGCTGAGTCTTCAGGAGACAGACTGAAAAGGTGACGAATACCAGGTCTGTCAGCATGACAGAGCCAGTGACATACGGCCATCGGGGTTCTCCTGAATTATTAATTAGTTGAAACATTAGGACACAATGTTGCACGATCAGCTCTCCTTCCAAAAGCTCTCCTCCAAAAGACTGTAAGAGTGAGTGTGAGAGAGAGAGAGAGAGACAGAAAGAGAGACTGTCATCCCCTAACCTAGCTGTACCCAAATAGACAACAACTGAAACTATAGTCTCCTGCACCTTCTGAAATCTGTTGTTACAATTCCAAAGCAAAGATTTGAAACAGAGTAAAAATGCAGAAGCTTCAAGTGACGCAAGATTGACATTAGTTGTTGTGTTTATTAAGTACATGCTGCATTCTGTGTGTTGCCACATGGGGCACTACAGTGGACATTTGCAGTCATTGTCCTCTACATTCAGTCTTCCTTGCCCAAATAAATGAGCCATAAAGACACAAAGTCTCACTGCTGCTGAGAATTCCTTCCTTTTCAGTCTGTCATTCAGGGCTTGGACTCGCAGTTGTGTCTGACAAGCTTGTTTCTCTTTTTAAAGATCTTCAAGAGCAGTTTTGATGTCACTGCACACATGTTCCAACAGCTGCAATCGGGAGAGAGAGAGAGAACTACACTTTTGTTTTCCTGTAACTTATGTGTACTTTTAGGTTAGGTTACTTTAGGTTACTTACAATACATGCTTTCATTATTTAGGATTAAATTTTGTTTCATCATTTCCTTGATGCAAATTTCTTTTAAAGGTTACATATTAAAAACAATGAACTTGTATCTTCTTCCAATGTCTATTTCATTTTTATCGCTATTTAATTGAGTTTAAATTACACTATACACTATATCATCACACTCTCGGTCCTGTTTCGAACTAACCATCTGACATTAATAGTGGTGGAGGATAACTCTCCTGCTAATCATATGCAATTTAACACAGACTACACAGGAAACACCCCCTAGGTTACCGATTTAGCACAGCAAATTTGTCTGCTGGGCCTGGAAACAGCTCTCATAAACAGCCTAATTTGCACCAGTGGTTCTGATAAAACAAGAAGATGGAGACATCTTAAAAGGGGTCCATCAAACAGATTTAATACTCTCAAATAGATGGAATATATAAATAAAGTTTTTTATAGTTTCACATGGTTTTACTGTTAGATTAGTTGCAGCAGTTTACACAATAATGAAAGAACATTTGTTGGAATTGTCTAATGTCCACTTCTAATTTTAATCTTTCATGTGAACTATTTTCTGAAGGAAATATATCAAGCACACACTACATACTCTGTGCTTCAGTGGTCACACTGCTCCAGCATGCTCTGTTTGTGTAGAGAATATACTTCAACTTCAGCTTACAAAGATAATCTATTCTGAATGAAGGTATTTAATTCAGTTGTTTTAATCAATCATTTTTAATCATTTCAGTTGTTTGTGAAGGTTTTCTTTTAAAGCAAACAATGCAAGTTTTCATTTTGGATTAAGTTTTGTTTTTTCAGATTCTTGACAGTAGTCACATTCTCAACAGAAACAGGTGAGAAGGTTCTGTGTGGACCTCAGAAAGAGAATGTTAATGTTTATGAGCTTCCACAGTTGGGCAAATGTTCAGCTGTGTCTCTAATCAGGAGTGATTGTCAATCACTCCAACAGTAAGGCATGTACAGTAACACTTCAGAAAGTCATCAATGAATGATTTGAAATGCGTTAAGAAAAACACTCCACAAGGGTGGCTTGTATATGAGGCTGGATTCTTTCCATACCGTTGAAGAAATCTTCTTCACAGTGAGCATTGCCAGTTGTCTTCTTGGCCAAAAGCCACCCAGATGATTCAAATAGCAATTGGATGAATGTGTTGCAGATGTGTGAAATTACAGTGGAAATTTCTAACATAAATTACAATAACGAAACATGCCATTCCAGAGAAGTCATTCACATAACAAAATTTGGGGGTGGCCAATGTTTTATTATTGTTTTATCCGGAGTCTTTTTATGCTAAAAGACATCAGTGTTAACATGCTGCCAAGTGTGTCAGTTTACTGTTCAAAAAGCCCAGACAGACTTAGAACAACATGAGGAAATGGAATGTCTAAGACACATTTAAATATGGAACTAATACTTATTTGTTCTAATGTCTGGTAATGATCTAACCATGCCAGGAAGATCTGTATTTTAAATCTCAAACTTAATCTAAAAAAAAGAAACTAAAAAACTTAATGACTACTCTAGTTAGGCACAGATTTCCCAGATAAGGCAACAACGTTGCTAATTATTCCTTCCTCACCATTCTCTCGCCATGATGGAGGGCACAACGTCTCAATCAAAAGAAAGAAACAGGAGAGCAGCTGTACATGGGAATAGGAGGAAAGAATGGGAGCTGTTCACAAGAGCAATCTGTTCACAAAGCTGAAGGACAAATTAGCAAGGAGCATTGGAAGTAAAACTGTCTAATCCTGCTTCAGGCCTTTCTCACTCCTTTCCCCCATTTCACATTCATTATTGATAATCAATGGATAGCTGGGAGGTCACTGTCTGGGGGCCATGTGCATAGGGAACGGAGTGTAAATGTGAGCGTGTTCACCAGCCGGTGGAGGGAGGGGGATGATAACTTGAGGTTTATGTGTCTTCTCTTTGAAATAAGTCTAAAATGTTAATGTTAATGATGGGTGAGTCATGATTAGCCCTATCTTCTCCCAATCCAGCCTCTAATCAAAAGCCAACCTTAATGAGCTGAGTGTCTGAGCCAAGCACCTCTCTGGTCAAACTGTGGCTTAATTGTTACCTAAATAGCTTCATCCACATCTTGTATGTCACAGATGAAGGAAACAGATCAACTTAATTCAGACACCCTACATGAGAAAATAAGCCACAAGCCGGCCACAAGTCATCGATGACGCAGTTTTTACGTGGGTCTGCACTAGAGCACAGGCCCCAGGGTGATCTAATGGCTCTCGCCTTGGTCAATCAGACGGGATTAATACAACCTTCACACAAAGTTCAACTGTAGTTTTAGGGCAAATCTGCAAGCATGGCTACTTATTCAAGGATGTCACTTCCTTTCATAAAAACGCAGAGATTCTAAAGATAGGACATGATAGAAGGCCTAATTTCTAGCCCAAATAGTGCCATATAAACACAATCATGGTAGAGAGAGAGAAAAAGAGAGTGACAAAGAGGGAGAGAGTGTGACTTCGGCAGAAAGAATATGGTAGAGGCAGCAGCAGGTTAGGCAGGCCATGGAGGCAGCTGTGAGCTTAGAAGCAACACCTGACAGAAACAGAGGCTGTGTCAGCAAAGATTCAACCTCTATTCACGACAGAAACAAGTTATTTAGATGCTGTTCAGGCCTCAATATAAACCACATTAGTCAATGACAAATTAGGTATAATTTTATGCGCAAACATGAATCATACATTGGCTGCTACAAAAAGGTGGGCTTCAAGCTCCAGATTTTCTTTGCTACGGAATCTTTTTCAAAGATTCTTTGTAAACAGCTTTACACTAGAATCAGAATAACAAGCTGCATAAAAGCAACACCATAAGAGCAGGTTTAATGTTTCATTTGCCATTTATTCTCAACACCCCCAGCTGTGAAACAACAGGTGGTCAGTCAAGAATTAAAATGTGATTACTAATAAAATGTGACTCATTTCTCTAAAGCTGCTCACAAAGTAACTTTCCAACAATCTCTCCCATCATATGTTCTCTCTCCCAAAAGTCTCACTCAATGAACTGAACTCTGAGAGAGAGATCACAGGGGTCCAGTTTTTTAAAGCATAAAATTGGACGTTGTTGACATTCTGTGCTTGTATTTGCCTTTAGCTTATTGTCTGAGAACTAACCGGCTCATTCACGAGATTCAATTCCCACAGTAAAGAGATGCTTTGAGTGCCAATTGTCAAGCTTGTTATTTATATTTATATTGTTTGTGTGGATTTTTTCCACCCTTTTATTTCCTCCTGTTTAGCGGAAAAGGTTGAATGAGCCATTCATGGGCCTGGCCGGCTTTATTGAAAGACCTATTTGTGAGTAATAGCCTCTGTCACAGGGGTGAGAGCCGACAGACTGCATTGACAGGATCATTGAGCTGTTGGGGCAATTTGTCCCTCGATGCTGCACTTTTATCAGGAGATTGTTGGCTGTGGTGGAAAGAAAAAAATGAGGGGGGAAGAAAGAGAGAGGAACAGAGAAAGATGACGTTTTCTGAAAGAAGGCTCTGCACAGGTAATACAGAAGGCATATACTAAAGAAATAGTATAGCATTCTATTTTGAAACCTATGACTAAATGCCTGGTAAATAATCATATATATTTATTACCTTGTTTACCCTTGTTTTTTATTTCCCTGCACAGGACTGACAGGTGCGACCACAGAAATGTTGTGGTCACTCAAAAAACACAATGAACCATGTTCTAAAACATCTGACAAATGCATCAATGTAAAAATCACCAAATTATTTTAATGTAAATATGCCAACTAGAGGGTGTCGTAAGCTGCTTGCAAAAACAACTTATTGAGTATTTTTTGTAGGACATGGTCATAACAAATATTTCAGGTATGTTCTTGGATCACAGTTTTCATGTCCTAGGCTAATATAGTCCTAAAGTCTTAAGAGCTTGGTTGCACATCACTTAGTGGTTTCCTGCTATTGTTGAATCTGTTTGTTGAGATGGTGGTGCTCTTTAGAATGCTAAGTCTTAATGCACCACCCACAAGAGGAGCCAATGGGGGTCACTGGAACCAAGTAAAGTGTAAGGGCCTTTATAGGGCAAATGCTGCTGGTACAGTAAGATCAATAGCAGAATAAAGATGGCGCAAGGCTCCCATGAACCTTGTTTGATGATTTTAACACGCCAGTGTATGGACCAAACGTAGGAGTATCATTCATATACATGGGCTTCTTTCCACACAAGGTCAGCTCTCCGTTCATTTCTAGCAAATGAACACTTCAAACAAATAAAAATACAAAAAATCATTCATGTATTTGACTTATTCTACATCCATTTAAATGATGCTAGAACAATGGAAAATTTCTATATAATTTAAATATATTACATGGTGTTACTCAAACAACACATATGAGTAAACATAAATGACAAACATATATGTCATTGGGAGCAGACACATTTCTCAGATGTAATTCCAGTAGTTATATATTCCAATTTGCAGAATTCCACACCTCTTTCCTACTGCCTCTGTCTCTATTTCTGTCCCTGTGTTGGGAAATGAATACAGATTTCCCATGAGAATGGCCAATAAAAGAGAGAACAAAATCTAGCAGGGCTGGGCCAGATGGCAGCTCTAATGGCCACTTGGCAAGCACCTGCCTCTGTCTCACTGCCTTACTTCTTCCTCTCCTATAAGCCTGCATCTCTCGAAAGAACACGATTCAACAGCTGAACTGCATACAGCATGCATAAATCAGTCATGTGCTTTAACAGAGCCTCAGGTAGAGCTTACGCAAAAGCCATCTAATAATGATGACGTGAATCACAAATTTCCACTGCTTGCCTTTGTGGCCTCTGTGCTGAGTCCTTTGTGAGCAAACAGCCTCACAACGCATTCACAGACAAAAACATTATATTCACCAGTACTTATTTCATTAGCTCTAAAAAAACAGTACGCTGAACCAAGCACCTGGAAAGCTGGCCTTGTATAAATAAAAGAAAAATAATGCATGATTGCGCTTGTGTGTGTATTTGTGTGTGTATATTGTGTGTATATAGTGTGTATTTTGTATATAGTCATATATACAAATAATATATAATATATATAGTATATTTACATTTAGACATTTAGCAGTATATATACAGATAAAGTAAAGAATAGACCACCCCACACCCCCCCCACAAACACACACACCACAGCCAAATAAAACCGTAATGTAGCATAAAAAATGAAACACAAATGCATGGGACACAAAAGGGATGTATGGAGGAATGCAAATGCAAATATTGATGCTGGAAAAACATTGCGGCTGCAGCCCTGTCTCTGACTCAGCCTCCTCCCTGGAGACCCTGAACTGACGTCACTTCAGCTTAGAATCAGGCCAGGTAAAGCTCTTGCCACCCAGAGAAAAACAGGTAGACTAGCCGAAAATTAATCTCAGGATCTGATCAGATCACATTCACACCTCACATAATTCTAGGTTTGTGTCTGGTGTGTGTCGTGGGTAAAATGTTAAAACAAGCAAATCATCCACACAGCACATACGCAGGTTTATGCTAACAGAAGGCTTTCATAACAAGTGTTTATTAATTAATTTACTTTCATAACACACTCAGGGCCCTGCGCACAAGACTGAGTCCATCTGATCAAGACGTCCATGCTAAGGCTGAATCAGTACAGAAACAGTCCTTTGCTCTTTAAACAGATAAACAGCCAGACCTAGTGCTACTGACTCATGTTATGGCTCAATATCTGGCATGAATGATGATATAATTGATGCGCTAACATAACATAAAAAACATAAAATGGCAGGTATCCATCCAGGCAGGGCTGTTATTATGTACACCTAGTTTAAAGCATTACCCAAAACTATAAAATAAAGAGAATAATGCAGAAAAATGTGAACATTAGCATAGCCTAAAAAAGAACTACTGAAAACAGTATATACATTTAAAACCCTGCCACACAAGTCTCCATTAATAAAATGGTATCACGTCCGGTTATTAAAGATTTCAATGATCCATGATCATTTTTTCTTACTTTAATGTACTGTGTATTAACCCTTTATACATTTAAGGACTATCACTGCATAATATAGATAAATGTGATATGCAAAATAATGGTAAATAATGCAATGCTGGGTACGATAAACAATGCATTAAATTTGAAAAAATATAATAATATTATAATTATAATCATTGCATACAAATAATAAAACTGAGTTATTTAAATATCTTAAAAAAAGCTTAACTACAATTTCAGATAGCAGTCTCTCTGCTAGTGGCATGAAACTACAATGAACCACAAATAACTTATGTGTAAGTTACTTATAACTTCTAAGTATTAAAACAATTCAGTTATTGCAAGCTATTGCAAAATGCATGTTTATGATATTTTGATTATTTTGATATATTGTGCAACCCTAGTAAGGACGTACCATTATTTGTACATTTATAACACAATATTGGAACTGTACATTGGTATAACAATGCTTCTGGTTAGCTGTCTGAAAACGATTTGCAATGTCTGATTTACCAACACTGTCAAAGGGTCAAGAGCTTGTTGTTGAAAATACATTTTTATTCAAACTTAAGCTTCTGCTTGCAGTGAGAGAATGACAGTAAACAGCAGCTTGCATGTGAAGTTATTGTTATGGCAACTGGATACACTGAAATTGAATCTGTTTAAATAAACTGCAATGTCATTCTATTGACAACCACAAACAATATCAATAAGAAATCTAAAGAAAGTAGTTTAATGACAATATGTCATTTCCATTAAGCTATTTCATACATTTTGTTTTTACCACTAGGTGGTGGCCCAAAATTTACACAATTTTGTAATATCACATTTTGCTGCATTTGATGCCCAAAATATATATATATGCTTTAATGATAAAATTATTTCTCAACATATTATTTAAAAACTCCTGGGCCTATTATGTCTGCATATTGATGTCAAAATGTTTCATTTTAGACTACCCCATGTATCTAAAAATGCCCTGTTTATCAAAATACGACACCCAATGGTTCTGACCAAGCATCAATATGTGATGAGTTAAAAAGTTAAAAACCGTTTATGTAAATTATCTAAAAAACAAATCATGCAGATGATTAGTGAGAATTTAATATGCGTAATTGAGTACACAAAGATCTGATGCTCGTCATGATCACTCAACATGCTGATCAAGTATATCTTGCCCCTAATGTTTGGACTGAATGTGTGTATATGTGCTTGGGAAATTATCATAAAAGGGCTTCTAAACACGCTCCATTAACACAACACTGCGGAGGAAGGGCAGAGGGTGCCGGTTCAGTGGCAATATTATTATCAAATTCAATAAGTAAACCCCTTCAGACATGAAAATAGCATATAATTATCCTGCCTGTGCAATTACCCATTAGACGTAATTGCAGTGGCACTTGCAACTTGTCTTTAGCATGCAGCACAAAAATGCTTTCAGGAAGTAGCAGCTTCTAATACTAAATAGATCACTGGTATGAATTTTTTTAACAGACAAAGCCTAAAAACATAAGAAAAACATGTATTGGGGCATGTTACTCAACATTTAGAGCATTGCGTTAGCTGAATTGCGTTAGCTAAAGTGCCTGCCAAATACATAAAGTTAAAACACATATTATAAAACAAATATGCCTGAAGCTTAGCTGAATGCTAAAGTGTTAACTTAAAGTCTCATATCAATATGACTAATTGATTTAATATTAACCAATTCTTAAAAAAACTGAAGAAGAAAACAGCTCTAATTCTCTAATTCGGTTCTTATTTATGAAAATCGGTAAGTTGATGAGAAGTAATTAAATTTCTTTCAGAATGCCCAGTCTTTAATTTAAGTATGCATTTAAAAAATGATGGTAAATCCTTTAAGATTTCAGTCTGTAAATAAATTCAGAACTGAGGCTGTTTTGTAAGGCTGTTTTTTTGCTGGTGCATTGCAGCAAAACAGATCAGTGGGGCTATTTGGGGGAAGTCAGGTAGACCCCATTCATCGGAGGTGAATAGAACCTAATGGCACTCCTACACTCTGACTCACCCCATGCAATTTCCCCTTGCATACCTACAATCCCCCTCCCCCCTTCACTCACTGCCCCGTCTTTGGCACTCTCCCTGTTTCGAAATGTCAACCATGAGGTAAAATAACTGACTGGCTGACTGGATGGTAATTGTATTGCTTAATAATTAATGGGCTGAGTGTTGATGCTGCTGCTGGGCTGACAGAGAGAGAGAGAGCACCTTGCTAGCTTTTCACTGTTCACAGGCAGATTCATATAAGACACTGGCCTGAACACCTTCTCACCATTCATGATGATGGCATTATTTTGTCTTTGAAACATTTAATGTGCGTGTAATAGCCGGTTTACAGGCTATGCTCATTGTTTGGAATACAGTTTCAGTGTAACTGTCTTTTCTGACAGGTGTGAGTCATTCTGATTGGTATATAAAACAGTTCAGATGTTTGGCTGGAGGACTGTCTGTACAAACATATTGTCAAGCTTCTTCTATTGTCACAATAGCCCTATAAACACCTGTAACTGTGGTGATGGTAACCAAAGAAAAAACACTGGGAAATTTTACCACAAATAAAATGACATCAGTAACATCAATCCTGGTGCAAAATCAGAATCAACCAGCAGCTCCTTTTTTTAATTTGCCAGTGAAGCTTCATTTATACTGTACAGATTTAACACACTGCCCCATTTACAGTCAGTATTGTTCCATTGTTCTTGAAAAAGATCCTCAAATCAACTTTTTTATATAGTCAGAACTGTAGTAGTATACTACTACTAAAAACTAAAGGGATTTTGGATATGTTGGACAAAAACGGGTATGGACACTCATGTGATCCATGTGATGGTCACAATGCTTTCTGTATGACTAGTAGAACAGCATGATGTTCCACTGAATTCACGCTTCAAGAGAACAATCAGTGTAATAAATTCTAAATTGAAACAGGCTGCATGATTAAAACATTTTAATTATCACTGGCAGGTCTGCTTAATCAAAAATTGAATTTAATACAGAAATAAAGGCTAATTCTACACTATAAATTCAAACATTACACAGTAAAATTATTTCTCTTTGGAATGTAACTTGCATAACTAAATGCATAAAGCAGTCACATTTGAAGAACAAATCCATCATTTATCCTAAAAGCTCTCTATTGTCTAAATTCAAAGACGTCTGGTGACAGTCTCTCCAAAAACTCTTAAAGAGATTTAAATGACTTTCCCATTAAATGAATTATTCATTTACAGCATGATATTTGAATGAGAATTAACCTATGAATTTCCATCTGCAACGACTGTCCCCAGTTCTGATAACTAGAGTGATGACATGCAACACATCACACGAGATTAAATAACACAATAAGTTTCTATGAATAATAGATGAAGAGGGTAGGAGAGGTAAGCAAAGCCAAAGCTAGCAGGAAATAGAGAGTGTATATATTCCTCTGGGTCCCCATAGGTGAGTGTGTGACTTCCGGTTGGACAGTTGTTTAATTGTGCAATGACTCAAGCCTCTGATGATCTGAGGTTGAATGGCCATCTGTCCAAACAAACAGGGTAAACAACAGGGAAATGCTGGCCACTGTTTGTTTATGTCACATCTCAACTTGACTGCCAGTCCACACTGTTTACATTGTCAGTCAGGCCTTCTTTTTGGCAGCTTTTGGTATTTTAATAACTAATCGTTTAAAAGGTAAATGCTGTTAGTTAACTATGGCCCAGTTATTCTTAGTTTTCTGTACATCTGTTTAATACACTCTTTGCTGCTGATAAGTTACCTGCTGATTGGTGTCACCTGCTGGGGAACTGCTTTAAAGCTGAGGGCACGCTCACTCTGTTTCCTCAGATCCAGATATGCAGACTTTCCTGTAGTATGGCAGAAGCAACACAGTTATGTAACTCTGTGGTAAGTATTGACATAGAAGTAACATACACCCATCAAATCTAATAATTTAATACATCTTTTTTGATTGACACATGCCATACTTATTTCTTTATAATTGCTGTTTTTTCTCAAATAATCAGTACAACAGATGTATTGAGATGTAACAGTACAACAATTTATTTATCTTCCATTTATATATTTACTGGTTCCTCATTTCATTTACCAATCTGTCAAAATGTTTTCCAATACCGCTCAGGCTTTGTCACTGGTCGCAGTCGTTTCCCAGATTAATATACAGGGGGAAGTAGACAATTGCTCACCTATTAAGAGCAGTTGATTGGATGTACTGGCACGGCTGCCAAGAGCACCATACCTCTCTGAGCAAAGGAGGGTGGGTAGACTGGTGGGTTCAGGGGTTTAACAGTCGATAATGGGAGCAAGGTCAGCCATTAAAAACCCCTTTGGCTAACAGCCAGTAGGAATCTGCCTGTTTCCGCTACTGCCCTCCATCTCTGTCCCTGTCTGCAAAGCTTTAATGTGCTAATGCACAAACACACAAATGGGTCTCAGGGTGGCACCGAGCGGTTTACCGGATCTGGGAGGTGGGTGGATGTGTACTGGAATACTACAGCAGACTGGGAAAGTATGGGATCCAGATTAGTGGAAAAGAGTCATAGTCAATATCCGGAAAGGTAAGCTCAACATAACTTTACCATAAGCATCTCATAATCATCTTTACTGAAAAGGAAGTCTTTGGTTTGACAGGATTACAACGTGAGTGGAAAAGCCAAAGACTGAGTAAAAAACATAGGATGTAATTCCGTGGAATGATGTGGGCTTAACAAAAGCTTTTCAACCAGGGGGAGTAGAAAACTGTCTAAAAACAACATTTTTCAATAACATTTTTAACTATTAACTCATTATTATTTTTTTATTAATAATAAGTACATTTTTACAGTTTTAATGGCTTAAACGTATTGGTCTTTTATGTTCAATGTTACAACAATATATATTATTATAAAGTGTTACTAAGAAACATTTTCCAAAAGCTTTTGAGACAGTGGAAATGGGGGGCTGTGTGAATTGATAAAACAACAGCTTGGTGATGTATCTGCAAATCTCAGTGCTTAAGTGTTGAACACATGCTATAACAAATGAGAGCACACTTACTCCAAACGGTCTTAATCTGGTTCAGAGCTTCTGTAGTTTCATCTACAGTGTTCTCATCTAACAGAGATTCATCTGCCGCTACCCTGGCTGTGTTTCAAATAGAGCTGTTACTGCCCCCCTCCATCTCCCCAATTGCATTAGTGCTTAACCAGGCAAACCCTGAGAGGCAGCTGCGATAACCATTACAGACAGTCGACAGGCCCCTGCCTCAGCTCTGTTAGTAAACCACACAAGCCGCCTGATGAAACATCCACGACTGCCATACCTGCCTCACCCATGTGAAATACAGCGCGCTAAGAAACAGCTTCATTCCACCAGCCCATTCTCGTCCTCGCTTGAGTGAGCACAGCAATACGAGGGGTAATTTACACCCCAGCCAAACCTGTCATTACCCGAGGGCACTTGTTATGGGTGCACCCGATGTTTTTCCAATTCACCTCCAACCCCTGTGACTGTCAATCTCCTGAGTGGATGTAGTAGTCATGTGGGGCGGGGTGCTGGGTGGAAGAGAGGCATGGGAGCGAAGCTGGGAAGATTCTAGGCTCTGGTGGACAGTGAGCAATTTTCCTCACAGGGGATAATGGGAGTGAAGTGGTCCAAAATGATGGGTGATTCAAAGCTCCAGTGCTGCTGTTTAAAGTCTTACCAAATGGTTTCTTAAATGCTTCCCCTACTAACACTCAACACAACACACTTTATGCTTCTCCTTAAATATTATATTCACAAATTCCATTTTTGCACAGAAGTGAGAAGTGCTAGTAAAAGCATGCAATCACACATCGGTAGTCAACATCATTTAACAGAGATAAACAGACATTGTGTGCATTTTTACCTGCAATATTCCTGTATATATAATCAATGTAATATTTTGTCCACCTGCAAAATACAGATAGAGGTAAATATCTCAGTGAATCCAGAGACAAAAGCAGCAGCAGTAGCAGATTTACTCTCATGAACACACACACAGCCCAACAAAGCACAGCACAGGTCTTCCTCTGACGTTGCTCTGGGACTCCCCGAGGTCTCGTCCTCCAGAGGTGGGTCCAGGCTGCATGTGTGTCTTTTTCTTTTTCACTAGATGCTCTGCAGAGAAGGTGCAGCAGCTATCAAAACACAGACAAATATACAAGATTAAGCTGTCCTTATCAACAACATGTCTGCCTTCTCCAATATAATAGTAAAGACTAAGAAATGCATTTCAAACAATGCCAGAGAATGATACACAGCACACACAGCAGCTGTGTGATATCTTTGTTGTTAGATAGCCCCTCCTCTTTGAGCTCTGGAATCAGATATCCAGCAGATATTCTAGCCATTGCTACGTGCTGATTGCAACGTGAAGCCATATGGATTGTGGAAACCCTTAAAAACCTGTTTAAGCTCATCAATATGAGTAAAAAAAGATCTTGTTTAGGGTCAAAATAGACTGAATCGATTGAATTTTAATTTGTTAAATGGTCATAATGATGCACAAAAAAACAATGATGCACGAAACCAAATTAGTATTTTCAGAAAGAAAAGGATAATTTGCCTTTTACAATTTCATTAAAACCTTAAATTTGGGTTTACAATTTCAAGATATTTATTACCTTACTGCATCCATGTTGTTTTTACTGTCTCTTTCTTTTCAGAACTCTTAGGTTGTGATGTGCTATGATGGTAAATTCACATAACTCTCAATATAACCCAGTCAAGAGAAACTACAGCAGTAGTTTCAAGATAAACTAGTTTAAATGTTTCAAAATACTTTACACAGAAAAAAATAGTATTAGAACAGGATGTATGTGTATATTAATATTTATTAAGTGCTCAGGACATTCTGTTCTGTTTATATGAATATGTCTGAGGGGGTTATCGCCTGCAACCACCCAGCCGGTTTGTTCTATAAAAGATCATGAACAGATATACAGATTGAGCTGCCTGAGGATTATACCCATTGCCTGTCCACAAAAGCAAACTTTCACGGTTCCCATTTAAGATTTTCTTAGCCTGCTTCTCTTCTTCATATATTTTCTTCTCTTTGTTATCAAAATTTTAATTGAAAGTCAGTGAAAGGTGGCAGGGCACCCAGCTGAGCTCTGAACATAGCTGTCTTCTCTACCGGGTTTGATCTTCATCCCATGAGGCTACGAGCCCCTGCGTCATTCACAAAAATCATTCAAATAGCTTCGACCTCAAAGCTTCGTCTTCATTCAGAAATCTTTTATAGCACAGGCTGTGCAGAGGAAGGGGTGGATTATGAGAACGGTTGGCTAGAGGGGGAAAAGAGGTGGGTATGAGTCTGTGTGTGTGTTTGCTGGGCTGTTTGGGGCGGAGGCAGCTTGCGTGGCACCTGACACAAAGCCAGCTCATCTGCTTCGCTGCCTCACCTGTCCATCTCCTCTCCAACACATCTGTGATTGGTGGAAATGGAGCCGGTGCTGACGAACTGCTGCTAATGTGTGATACAGCAGCATGAAGGTTCATTGGCTGACAGTAAAGACGTCACAACACCTTGTTAGAGAGATGCTGCAAACAAAACAGCATTGCTGAGGAAACAGGACTCGTCACCAAGTGCAACCTTATTCACAGATATGAGACACCCACAAACACTCTAACGCTTAATCTGTAAATAACTTCAAATCATGTAGGGCTGTGAAAGCTGCTATAAACTGATACATAAAATTGGATACATGTAAACAGTAAATATAGTCTGTTTACATTAAAAATAAAGGCCACTCAACTTAATGGGTATATTCTGCAGTAAAACACTGGTAGTCTGTTTTCTAAAATTCTGTGCTCTGAATCTGGTTACCCTGATAAGAGCTGCAGAAATCAAACACAGCTCAACTACACGACATGTGGAATTTAAACTAGCACGCCAACTGAAAAACCTTGTTACCCCAGTGAACACTAGCGGGTAGCAGGGCATTAACTAGGTAAGCACTGACATCAGAAATGTTGCCAATTGGTTAAAACTGGGATGGGTATTTAAACGTATCCCAGCGTTGGCATGATTTCAAAGGATGGGAGCATTTCTGACATATTCACACAGAGATACTGCTGAGAAATTGGTGAGGTGGCACTAATCAGCCCCTGTGTGTTTGTTGGGGGGAGTGCATTAAAACCATTAGTTGTCGCTTACATGGCCACGCTCACTTATGTTGACAGTTTCATACGGCGGGCTGATTCTCCTCACAGAGGGTGTATCCACACGCACACACGTCCCAATCCTTCACATCATCTCCAGAGTGAGACCCATCCAGCCGTGACTGCACACAGTCAAATTGGTTAGAGGTGGGAGGGGGATCTGTGCATAGAAGCTGTTTGTAGTCAAAAGCAGCTGGGCAAGTGACTGATGGCGAGAAAAATCACAGGAGAGGTAACAGTGTGTGTTATACCCTTAATAACACAGAACCCAGGTGAGAAAGTAATATGATAAACTAAAACATTTATAACGATTATAATTATGTCTTTTTTATATAGGCTGTTTCTACAGTCAGTGTTACTTTAATCTCTCAGAAATAGAATTATTTGTACCTGTGCAATTTTCTTGTATCTGTGCACTCTACTTATACTCTATAAAGTCCTTAAATAATCGTGAACACAGCTAAAACACAATTCCAGCATAATACACAAAAACATAAATGGACAGTTCATTCCATGTGTGTATTGATATTATGCTTGTTAAGCATTAGGTTATATGTTCATTAAGTTTCTGTATTAATTCTGTAAAAATTGTAGATGTTCTACTAATACTTTTCTCACTTTCAACAGAAACCTCCCTGTATCAAGGTGACTCCACCTCCACAAATAGCCCCATCCCCTGCTGCCAAAACCCTTCTCAATGCCTAAGGTAGCTTTCAGAAAACGGACAAAAAAGGCTCTAATTATGACTAATTAGCAGGAGTGTGAGTCTATATCTCATTAACCATCCTGTAATTCTGTTGACTTTATAATTTTTTTAAATTAAGTACATGGAGAGGAAGCCAGCATGTGGCTATGTGGGGTAAAATTGTATTAATTACAATTTATCCACAGTCCTTATTCACAACATCTACAGAATTTGTGCAATGCCTTTCATTTTTGAGCAAGACTCCATACATACAGTAGTTATATGAAGTTCAAAACTTATTACACTAGAATATTCTAGTTGTAATGTTACTGTTAGTAGCTGTAAATGTGAAGGGTCAACAACTATTGCTGCATTTCCCGATGTTATCTGCTGCTCTCAGACACTGATGGGTGGTTTGAGAAATTAATTAAAGGGTTTTTGGAGTGAATGGTCCTAAATGTTCATGCGACTGTATCAGCACTGCTAACTCGCACCACAGCCACACACCACAGCCAAAAGTGTCAGCATGAAATAAACTTTCACCCGAGCCAAAAAATTCTCTTGCACTCTTTCTCAGTAAGAGCTCAATCACAACTCAAAAACTGCTTGCTTTACTTTTTACAAAACTGGCAAATGTGTGATGCCACACTTGTGCCTTGTATTAATAGGTGATCTGAATTTGATGCTGCTCAGTTTCTCACTGTAAGCACAAAGGAGGAAACTTACTTTGTGCTGCCAACTTTAAAATTTACACTTACGTTTCCTGCACTGCAGTGAGTGACAGGAATATCCATTTATTGTGTTTTCAGAATTACAGCTTCATTGCTGAGAGTGCAGAACAAATACAAGTTTCATTTCGTAACAGCTTTATAAGTTGGTGAAAAATAGGAACTAATTTTAGTGTGCCGTCTTCAATCTTGCTCTCCCGAACATCACATGACATCTTTCCAACACTCACAGCAGGATCAAGGCTTCACAGTTGACACATATTAGCATGCAGGCAGCTTGTGAGTGTCGCCATGACGTCAACAGCAAGCAAGGAGGAGGAACAAGAGTTCGAGGGAGAGCAGAGAGTCTTCGGCTGATCACACCATTATTAGAACAGCAAACACGCTTAAACACCATTAAGTTCAATGTTACATGTGCCATTTAGTTTCCACGGTAACGACAGGGCGGTATAAAATTAGAGCAGATGGAATAAGATTGTGAAGAAGAGCTAGAGATGGAAACAATTTGGGGGGAGTAAGAAACACACACAATTAATTAAAAAATAATATTTCTGACATGTTTGAGTCACAGAGTATTTAAAGCCATTTAAAGTTCAGACTGATTCAAGCTGGCTAGAAGAACACAAACTGATTCAGATTGACCTTCCAGCAGCCCTTAAACAGAGTGTGAGGAACCCACAAGAGAACAGCATAGTAAATTCTGCTTTAGTTTTGTTTGAGTTTGTTTTGGATGTTTAAATCTTGACCAGCTGGAGGCAGCACTAGCTGTAGTCTATGCATCTTAAATCCTCAACCCCATTTCTTTACTGTAAAGGCAGTAAGATCTCTATTACTGGCAACAGTTACAAAATACCAAATGAAAATTGCTTTCTGGGAAAATAGTCATTATGAATCATTAGTTTGTGATGTGTATAAAACCTGTAAAATACACACAGAATTACAGAAAATTCATTTTCCTTTGGCTTATATCTTGTATTTAACAGCTAATTTCTTTTTATTGCACTAATCTGGTGCTTCCAAATCTGTAAACAAAGAAAAAATAATGTTAATACATGTTCTGTGTGATGTTAAATTACACATTCATTTCTTGAAAATGTTTAAATCATTTGATTAGCAAAATACGATGGTTTTTCATAGTTATTTCAAGAGAACCAATTGATTGAAACAGTTTATTCTTTTCTAATCTTTTTTAGGGCTCTGCAGCTGAATACATTGTAATTCAGAGTAAACGGATATAAAGACATGTTAAAATCAGAGCCTGTGAGCTCAGAGAGATTATTTTGATCCTGTTCCACACTTCTGTTGAGGTGTTTGGATATTTGAATCAGATCTGAAGCAACTCAGGGGCCGGAGTACAGTATACAAGGCGCTTGGTATTACCATGGCAGCTGAATCCCACCCAAGTCCTGCAGGTGTGTGACTCACCCCCACTAGCTTAACAAAGGGAGAGAGGCCGCCGCATAGAGACGCAATCTCTTCCTTTCTTTCTCTCTCTCTGTCACATGCTGCATTGCCAACTTGCATGCAGGCTCTACACGCCCATGTGTGCCTCCAGCATGTCACAATGTCATGATGCAAGCAAATCTTTACTTGTCTATTATCACACTTATTAAAAGCATTTAATCTATGATAAAATGTTACTGTTTTTTGACTTGGCTTCTTGTTCAGTGATGAGGAGGGAGAGTGTTATGACCCAATACTCACTTATTCTAGCTGTTAATAGAAACTTCACAGGAAGTGGCTGGATTTCAGCACCATAGTCATGAATACAGCAAAAATGAGTCGGGAAGAGGTGAGAGTTGGATGGAACCCATGTGTGAAGTGATCCTGAATCTGGCTATGAGCTGGAGTAGCAGGCCAGTAATGTGGTAAAGTCTATTTATTGGTGTAATTGGGAGGCAGTGGCTCAGCAGGTGAGAGATGGACTCAACCTTGAACACCCCCAGTTACAGCACAAATGCAAACCATTCAACCATGTAGTTTCACTGAACAGCTTTCAGGAGTTTAAGTGTCTTACTGTAGAAATTATGTACTGTACATAAAAGAATTGTAATACATGGATTATTTTATATAAATTAATACATTTATTTTGGAATTTATTCCCAACACTCCATCATTTATCCCATACAATTCTGGATCAGGTCTTATTTTGTACAACTTCAAAATGACTACAGCACGACTATGTGGGTGTAACAAAAACACAGAAAAGTTTCTAGTCCTCTCCTAGTAAAAAGAGATCAGTTTAGTTTTAGTTTAGATCAGTCTCAGATACAACAACACTGGCTGTTGTTGAGTTGAGAACATCATTCTCTATCGCCTCACGGCTGTTCTGAGTTTAGCTGATCGTGCCCTTGGGTTCACCTGCACCTCTTGTTCAGTTGGCTTCATTACTTTCTTTAGAGGACTAACCCAATACGTGCCCTCTCGCCCCTTCTCCTCTTCTTCACTCTCTTCCTCCTCCTCATGCTCCTCTTCCTCTGCTTCACGCCGGGCCTTGGCTCGTTGGCGAATGCTGCGGCGTGCCGGCGCGGCCAGGTCCTCTCCGCGGAGGAATCGCTTGGTCAGTCGGTCCTCCAAAGAGTGGAAAGTGAGGACACAGAGTCGGCCCTTGGGCCGGAGAAGAGTCTGCGCCACACGCAGGCCAGCGTGCAGCTCATTCAGTTCATCATTCACAAATATTCTCAAGGCCTGGAAGGTTTTGGTGGCCACGTGTGAAGGTCTCTGCAGTCGATCACGGCGAGCGTATAGTGCCGTGGGTGGAAATGCTCCTACAATAAGAGAGACAGAAGAAAAGTTTGATCACAAACCAATGCATTCTTTTTATATAATGTCACATTAATGTCAAAATGCTATAGACGTGTTCAGAAAAATGTCATAAAGGCATGTGTCATTATAAATATGGCTCTGACATGACAGGTATAGGGCACAGGGCCTCTGCTGATGTTTGGGGCAAAACTAACAATGTTAGTGAGGAGTAAAAGATTTCAGACAGTAACACTGTGTACATCAGATTCACAATAACTTTTCTATATTATTGTTGTTAAAAAGCTATATTTACCTGCACCCTTGTTTTAGTTTTGTTAGCCATTACTTTCTAAATGACATATAGACTACAAACACAAAGATATGTACCGACAAGACATTTTTAATTTTTATTTACCCACTTAAATTAAGTCTGTTCTTTGTCTACATGTTCAAGTCTCTATGGATAATAAATCTCAAAGAGAAACAAAGAGATAACTGTGTGCTTATTCACAGTTAAAACAACATCCCTACAGTATGTGATATACAGTATGTACAGGGGCTCTTGTGGTCAAATAAACCAGCACAAGATAAAGCCCTTTTCTGGCTTTATGAAGCTAATTACTCAGTAAATAGCAGGTAAAGGGTATAAACACTTACTCTTTGAACAACAAACCACCAATAAGAAATGAGTTTATGGTATGAAAAGGGGCAGTGCAATTTAATACAAGCCGGTATATAAACAAAAAGACAAACACACAGGAAGATGCTAGGGACACATAGGGTCTTATTCCAGATCAGGATGTGATGACACAGTGGTTTTAAAATAAACAGGCTATTCTACAATGCTCCCACGGCTCATGGAGAGATATGGCCATGCTGTATATTGTGCTGAGATGAACTGGCTTAGTCTGAGCAAGAGGAGGTGACATTGTTCTGATGTTGAACTGACAACATGCAGCGTAAAACTGCAGATAGAAAAGACACAGAAAGTCTGTTCATGTTATACAGCAGCAGCATTACAAGAGGAAACATATTTGGTAACCCAGTTAAGGAATATTCTGGTTTCAAACAAACTTGACATTTCTGTGTTGTCAAAGAAAACAATTCTGACTCTTTTCTCACTCTGTGAAAACTAAAGAAGTGCTTTTTACAGTTTACACTCATGCTCCTAGAATAGAAGTTTGTGGGGCAAAGAATTCTGGAGGGTTTAAGATTTGAAGTTTGCAGTGTTTGTTAAAATGGTTATATAAGGTCTTCTGTACAGAAATACTCATTTCAGCTGTGAGGTTGTTGAAATCATTCTTTAAGCAATCGTTCCAGGCAGATGAATTTCTGGTTATGTGCTAAGAAACATAATTCCTATAGGTGGATTTTCCTTTGTGTAAACAGCTACTGTCAGGTATTATGCAAAACTTTTGGGATTTACCAACTTTATAAGACAAGCTGTAGGTCACAGACAAGGTTAGTAAGTAATTTTATGACATAAGTCTCATGTTAACATGTAGCTCAGTTCAATCATGTATCAGCACTGTCAATCAATGTGCTAACTAAGCATGCTGCAGGCTTTGGGTAAAGCTTTATTACACAATCCGCATTTTTACAATTAGAAACACGTGTCAAATTAAATGAAAAAAAATCTCTATTAATTGCAAATAAAATATACAGAATTAACATTCATATTCTAACAACAAATGTTATTTTTATCATATGCATATGTTACTATATGTATTCATAATTTCAACATTTTTTAAATCTGATGATGTTTGTTGCTAAAAATACCAAAATCTGAAAATTTGTTAAATAGGACTTAACTTTAAGTGTTATGTCCTATTTAATTCCCTTTTCATGGAAAATGTTTTTTTTACAGGAAGATTGTATTAAAATGAATATGGAAGATTGTACTACTATAAGCTTTAGTACTAGTTCATACTGAAGTACAGTTGCCCTCTCTTTGAGTTCATACCATGATGAAGGTTTATGAATTCATCTGAACCGCATAATCATACATGTTGTCTTGCAGTCATGTTTCAGTAATGATGTAAATGCAGCAATGCTTTAGTTCACACTGTGTTGTCATGTGAACCCTGAGAGTCTTAGCTGTTGTCCAGAAAGGACACATTATATATCTATAATATTAGACAAAAGTGCTAATAGTTTTGAATTGCTGCTACTATAATTCAAAGGTTATTTTCTACCACAGCAGGAATAAAAACTTCTCAATAAACAAATTAATTTCATACACAAATTAAAACAAGCAAAAATAATTAAGCAAATCAAAACTAATTCCAAATCATTTTAAAAACTAAGTGCCGCTCATATCTGCTAAAGCTGTAAAGATAAAGATAGTAAGACCCTTACCATATTTTTACTTAAAACAATAGAAGGCAAAATATCCTTAAACAAATTACTACAGGTCTGTGTTTTATGACTGGAATATTGCACATCATACACTAAAGCTAAAGCATGAAAAGCTTGAATAAAGAATTTTTTGTTGTTGTTCTTTTCTGATTCATAGAGACATTTCAGGAAAATGCAGCTGCTGTTAAAGAATATGTACAGAAGATGGCAAGACACACAGCTAATGAAAAAGAGAGGTGTTGCATCTCTGCAGTCTTACACTTCTGGATCTGGAGAAGAGAGACACTGGCCAATCAATAAGACAACATGCCTCTCCCCCTCATCTTCCTTTAAAACCAAGACATGTACAACAGGGAAATATGAAAGAGAAACAGAAAAAGAATTTATAAATAGGTACAAATAGGTTATATGTTATAAGAAGACCTGTTTGTGAAAAGAAAGACATAAAAAAGAGGAAACAGAAGAATAAGCTTGTTCCCCTGAAACATAAGCTAATAATGTACAAACAAATAAATTTATGTAAGGGTATAGCAGGCTGCAAACAATAATAATTCAATTGTGTTTATGTACAGCAGCAATATAGCAATACAGAAAATGAAAATGTTCTCATTTTTGAAAGGAAGCATCAAATAATCAAATCTTTCAAAGAATAACAGCCTAACAGATACTGTGTGAATAAATACACCAATGGGTTTGTCTGTTACCTTCTGGGCACTCTTATCACAATCCAAGCAGCTATTCACTATTGATTCTCAATAATTGGCCTTGACTCCTGATGGGTGTGACAATGAGAGCAGCCTGTGCCTAATTACCTCTACATTTCAAATGAAGTCACTGTTAAAGACAATGTTTACATAGAAGCCTAATGGCTTATACATTGTAAACAGTCAATGGTTTCTGTCATGAAAAAAAAATCTGACTATTTTCTTTTGCCAATCTTAATTTAAAAAAGGGAAAAAAGACCCTTTAAGCAGCTTTAAACCATGAAATAATAGTATGTTCTATGTATTGTTACGGACACAATATATTTGTGTCCTAATAAACACGCCAGTGTATGTAAATGAATGTAATTGGTTGTCAGTCTTTTATGAGGGGAGTATTAGCGGGTAACACCCAGCTGCTCATGGGTCTGATAATTGGCAGTATGTCTTTATTTGGGTCAGACCGATTACTGCATGACACCCGTTTGTAATGAATTTGCTCTTGAATCAATCTCAGCACAAGCACATTGGGGGTCGAATAGTGTGCTAATTCTTGTCCCACCATGAACTAAATTATGCATTTTACCTTGGTTACGCATATACTGCTTTTAGACCTGTCATAATGAAATACAAGGCTCTTATTTAAATGTATTTTGACCCTCTGATATACCAAATATAGAATTAAGACCAATTCGAGTGTCAATCTGTTTTACCGAGAAAAAAGCACTTGTGTATTTTCAGTCACAAATAAAGGGTTTAAATAATACAGCATTACTCTTCAAAGTAAAAAACAGAAGGGCTAAGAAAAAACTCAAGTTCTACAAATAGTTTAAGACACATCACCAGATATATAATGGTATCGAATGTAAAAATTACAGTGACCATATCAGTTACATTCTAACACCTTCCCATCAATGTCCTCCTGTATCCCTCACCCTTGAGATCTGTTAGTAATGTTTAAGCACAAGAGAGCACATGCATCGCTGCCCTGTGCTGACATGATAATGTTAGCATCTACACTTTCATGTGTAATCCACTGTTATAAAACCCTCCAAAAGATGACCTGATTAGGACAAATGGGTACTTCATTCATTTGGCATGACACATGTTTGATGTAAGAGGGGGCGGTGACTCAGAACATGGTTTATTCCTTTTATTAATTTCTTGTTTGTTATGGAACATTTACGGTTGAAGGGAAAACGTCTTTTGTAAAAGACTCAATCCTGTATGCGCTATGACAACATAACGATGACTCATCTCCAACAAATGTGTCTCACGGACACTTACATATTTCTCCTTGCTCACCTCTGGGAAAGAAAAGAGCAATAAGAGAAAAAGAGACAGAGCTAAAATTAAAGCCTTCAATCTTCTTGTTTACCCTGAAGAGTTAACTAAAATTTGCACAACATTTTCCAATCTATGCTGCTAACATCAGATTTCCAGTAAGAAAGGTGATGAAGGTCTCCATATTACTCTAAAGTGCCAATTTATGCTTTTTTTATTTGAAAGCTCTGGAAAGGCCATTACAGGCACCTTCACGGGTGAGGCTGGCAGTATCTGTTATGCACAAGAGTTTCAATAAGTAATACTTCATTATTACCTTGTAAATCCCCTTTATAAAAGCAACAAGCCACATAGGGACACAGAACATCACAAATGTTATTTGAGGCTGAAAGGGCAGCACTGCTATTGGCTGGTGAGAAAATCTCAACAGGGTAACGGTTTTATGCTGTGTTGACAGCTCACAGAAATTAATCTTTGGGTAAAACAAGCATCTGTCAGAAAATTAATGAGAAGACCATCACACTAATTACAGGTTTATAATTTGGACTTAAAACACTACGGTCACAGGTTCAAACTTGACCAAGGGGCGCTTTCATAAAGGAGCCTATCATATTCTAGGTCTGCTAAATAAGTACTCGTATTAATAAAATAAGAAGCAAAAAAAAAAATTTTAATGATAAAATATTGACTAGCAAAAAACATTTTACTTTAAAAACATTTTAGCATTACATTTATTTATGTAAAGCTAAATTCTTGCTAAATTTATTTAGTAAATTAAATAAAAATGCATAGCGGGAAATTGCTTTTAATAAGCATGTTTGTGTCAATTGGATTGAAACTGTCAGCATTATCAGCATAAAACTTTTCATGATATTTTACTGGTCAGTGACACAAATTAATTGTATTCCTAAATATTTCCTAATTATTTTTCATTTATGTATATACTGTATATAGTTTTCAAAATAAATACTTTTGAACACCACTCCATTTTCATCAAGAAAAAGCTGACCTACCATCAACACGTCAAGACCCATTGTGATTTTGTTTCTTCTATATTTTCGTCTTGTTGGCTGAGTGTCAGAAATGCTTCACTGCATGGAGTTCTGGAGCTGAATGAGACACTAAATCCCAGGTTACACAAAGAGGACAATTGACTGCGCTGCTTAAAAAGGTTCTGCTAAATACTAATTAAATAGCTGGATGCTAAGCTTCACCAGGAAGCATTCCATCCACTCCTTAAAGAAGAATTTTTTATAATCTGCATCCTGACTGCAAAGAAGAGATTCTCACACACATCACAGTAAAGCTTCCTCAACAGAAATTAAGCGGAAATCAAAATTCTGCTATGTTTAAAACAATCTATAAGCAAATCAATGAATCATCCAAGAAAAAAAAGTTTCTGACTACAGTTATTTCAGGAAGAGTCCTTCACTGTTTTAGCAGAGCAGAGATTGTTTGAGCTGTAGTACAACACTGCCAGATAAAGTTAGAGTGGTATGGTGGGGACAAAACTTCTAGTTAATAGGAGAAAAGTCTCCAAGGACTGCTTTAATTCCAAAACTGTGATGCAGGCCTCAGGAAACTAGGAAGGAAAAACCAAAAGATCAATTTTCATCACAGCTTTAACAAGTCTGCACTTCAACCAGTAATCAATAACGCGCTGATTAGTGTCTCTTACAGTGATATTAAAGCATGACCAGCAGCTTAAGCAACTGTTTAACTATGCTGTCAAAACCTGTGTCAGATTCCAGATCTGAACCCTACGTCTGGATTGATGGGTTGACAATGCATTGGTCTGTATAGCCTGGTGTGGCAGGCTGGGGTCAGTAAGGGTGTGTTACTGGCTATAAGCCAAATTTGTACTGATGCTCATTATGATTCAAGCTGGTCTGATATCCAGAAAGCTGATCTGTGCTTTGGGACCAAAGAAGACTTTCCATGGGGAATCTGAATAATCTTCTGTCACGCCAGCTGGGTTCATACTGATGAGAATATTAGACTGGTGTGGCCTCGGCTTTTCTCTAATGTGTTTCATTAATCAGTACTAGCTAAGGACCTTACTTGGGGATTCCCTGTGTTATTATGGATCAAGAACCCCAACCAGTGCAGCCAAGAAATAAATGACGCCAAACAAAGCAAACATCTTCATAAAGAGCATTGGGGCTTGTGTCCATCACAAAAACAGAAATTACAACACAGCTGAGCTCTACCTCCTGCAAAATATGGAAAAAATACTTAGAGTAGGTGCAGAGATAAGTCTGCCCAAAAGCAAGGGCAGAAAGAAATTGTGGGCTTGAGTTACTCACGTAAGGAAACAAAGAGCTCATAAGAGAAAACTCCCCTGATACCCATTATTATGGTGTCTAAACCCCTCCCACTCCCCCATCATCACTACCAATA
Organism: Yasuhikotakia modesta; assembly: GCA_036877545.1. NCBI lineage: Eukaryota > Metazoa > Chordata > Actinopteri > Cypriniformes > Botiidae > Yasuhikotakia > Yasuhikotakia modesta. The sequence goes on from JBAJNP010002153.1 coordinate 48,830, forward strand.
AATACACACGTATACAAATGAGCACATATCATCCCCCTCCCGCTCCATCAATCGCTTCCTTGGCAACGGTGATGCCAGCAGCCCACCGCTGACCCCCAGGGACCCTCGAGAGTCAGAACCTTCCAGATTGATTGGAATAAACATTGTTGTTGACTCGCTCTACTCTTCAAAGAAGATCAAACAACTGCCCTTAGTCACACCTGTTCTCCTGGCGTGACGCATGTGCTTGCCTCGTGCTACCATCATCTGAACCGACAATCTCTGTCTCTCTCTCTCTCTCTCTCTCGGTCTTATCAGCAGCATTGGGCTATGGAAACAGCAATGGCAAAAATAAAGCAGCCGATAAATATAATATCAAAAACTGTCGAGCTGCCGCAATGTGGTGCGTGCGTGACGCGTGTTTGGAGAAGTGTGTTGGTGGGGGTGCGGAGAAGGGCATGGAAAGGGAGGGAGATGTGGATGGCGGGGAGTGTGAGAAACAAATCAAAGGATACGGGGGGGTTTGGTGGAGAGGATGGGAGTGCGAGTCTAAATATGAATTAAGGGGATAAAAACACACAGAACCCCAACCTGCAGATTTTGGCTATTTATCGCCCTCTCATTTTCTGCGTTCTCCTTTCCTCGCTTCATTTTTATTAATAAAGGTGTTGTCAAACGCAAAGGATATATTGCTGATGGATACTCAGACAGCTGAGTGGGGGAAGGAGGACGGCAGAGATTTCGGATTTAAAACAGCATCTTTCTTTCCTTCTTTTTTCCAGAACAAATAGGTCCCGTAGGGAGACTTTGCATTAATATATCTCTCCCAATCTCTTTTTTTGTCTCCCTCTGGTGAGGGAGAAGGTGTAGGGAATTAATGAGGGGGGGTACCTGCTACGATGCTAGCCAGTTGCAGGGTCCGAACGATGGGGTAGACGCTGCGTGCCTGTGCAATGGCTGCCGCAATTTTCCTGGTGTGCCGCTCCTCCCCGTACGCCGCCAGCACGGACGCAAGCGCCTGTTGATCTAAGGCGTTGACCACGTCAGCCGCGCAGGGCATGTCGAGGTACCTACGCACAAAGAGGAGCCCAATTAAGCAGCTTGACGTCACGAGTTCCTGGCTGACAGAAGCCAAGCCTGACAGCTCTAAGACACCAGCGAAACCCCTCCCACCTTCCCACTCTGGGAGATGTGGGTTTGAGATCTATAAAAAGAGAGAGAGTGTGTGTACATGAGACAGAACAGGAGGGAGAAATGCTTAGTGACAAATATAAAAATATCAAATCTGGATTATGCATTCATCTTTTCTTGTATCTGGAAAACATTCATGTGTGCTCTTGGATGGCGAAGGGATCAATAATGCAAATAAAGTTACACACCTATAAAGTCAAATCACTGTTTGGTAAATATATTAACCTGCTAATATCAATAAAACTTAACATTTAATGTAATATTAAATATTAATAAGCACTAGCTCATTCAGTCGGCAGCTTTTCAATATGCTCCCACACAGTCAATTATATTGATCCGTAAATTCTCTAAACATCATGATTCACGTCCAGAAGCAATAATTTCTTGATATTTGGGCTCAATACCTTGATTTACTTTTTTTTCCTTAGCTCTGGACTTACCTCCCATTAGAGAAATTAAGAAAAATGAAATGCTTGGACTTTGGTAACACTGATTAGCTTTAAAAACACAAGTTCTGAGATATGCAATGAGTTCATGTGTTACAAGTTTCTAAGAAAATAATGCATACTGTTGCAAAATCAATGCTAAACATGTCTTCCCAACAGATAAAAAAAACTTTATTTTGAATGTAATGTCATTTTGGATTGCTACATTATTCTTACATTTTTTTTGTATTTTTTTTTAAATAGTTTTTTATGTGGGCACAACTAAGAGTTACTCACACAGAGACATGCTGATTAATGCAAAGTATGTTCTGTTCTTCTCGAAGGCCAGCTTGAGTTGGCTGACTGCATCACGTTGTCATAAAGTTTAACTCTTACATTGGTTTTAGTGACAGAAGAAGGATAAAGTGTTTTCTGTGGGCTGGACCTGGATCGACCTGCTCTACATCTTGCCCTGTGTCTTTTCCTTTGGGTCTGTCTCACTCCCTCTGTTTTTTCAGCCATTTCATCTCGCCCCCAGAAAAAAGTTCACAGTCAGTTATGGTGGGTGGGATTTCCACCTCATTATCACACTGAAAACTTTGACAAAACTTCCTAATAAGATAGTAAAGCCTCTCACTCTTCTTTAAATGAGAGGGAAACCGATTTGTAACAGAGTAACAGATTTAGAGATGATAACTGTGGGTAGTAAGTAGGTAGTAATAGGGTAGGTAAGAAACAACTGTACTCATGATCAAGCCCTTCATTATGGACAGCAAGCCAAAGATTACTGTCATCACTTTAGTAAAAAATTACATTTAAAATGGAACA